>JACXGK010007661.1:0-24588 GCA_016801125.1 Novumbra hubbsi
ATCAAAAGTAATTCAGCTAATTTAAATGGAGAAAAGTAGTCAGTGTGTTTGTTATTATTGTGTGCACCACACTGAACATGTAACAGAGAAAGCAAAGGAGTAAGTTGTCTGAGATCAGAAAGAAAATAATAGACAAGCATGGTAAAGGTAAAGGCTACAAGACCATCTCCAAGCAGTTTGATGCTCCTGTGACAACAGTTGCACATATTAATAAGAAGTTTAAGTTCTTTGGAACTTTTGCCAACCTCCCTGGGTGTGGCTGTAAGAGAAAAATCGACCCCAGATTACCAAGAAGGACGTTGTGAATAGCAGAAAAAGAACCAAGGATAACTGCTATAGAGATAAAAACTGAACTCCAAGGTGAAGATCATCAGTTTCAGATCGCATCCATGACTTTTTGTGCGAAAATGGGCTCCATAAAAGAAAACCCAGGAGGACTCCACTTTTGAAAGAGAAACATAGTAAAGCCAGACTGGAATTTGCTGAAATGCATAATGACAAGCCACAATCCTTCTAGGAGAATGTCCTTTGGACGGATGAGTCAAAACAGAAGATTCTTGGCAAGTCACATCAACTCTATGTTTGCAGACCACAAAATTAAGCTTTCAAACATAAGAACATCATACCTACAGGGGAACACGGAGGAGGCCCAGTTATGTTTTGGAGCTGCATTGCTGCATCTGGCACAGGGTGCCTGGAAACTGTGCAGGGCACAATGTCATCTCAATACTATCAAGGCATTCTGAAAGAAAACGTACAGCCCAGTGTCAGAAAGCTCTGTCTCAGGATAATGACCCAAAACACAGAGCTAAAAGCACCCAAGAATGTATATAAACAAAACATTGGACTTTTCTGAAGTGGCCTTCTATGAGTCATGATCAAAATCCTATCGAACATTTATGGAAAGAGCTGAACTTGCAGTCTGGAGAAGGCACCCATCAAAAGCAATACAGCTGGAGCAGTTTGCTCAGGAAGAGTGGGCCAGACTACCTGTTAACAGGTGCATAAATCTCATCAGGAGCTACAGAAATGTTTGATTGCAGTAATTGCCTCTAAAGGTTGTTCAACAAAATATTAGGTTCCCATACATTTTTCCATGCCATTTTTATTTGTTTTATTATTTACAATATTATGTTGAACAGAAAATCTATTAAATATAGAATAAACAGTAGTTTTCTTCGTTTGTTTGTGGATGTCACATCCCCACCAGTGGACATGCCTCTTGCCGCTAAGGGTCTCTAGAGGTCCTCTTCACCCACCTTCTAGAGCCACCTCAAAAGTCCTACACGTCCCAGGGCGCTTGAACGCACCTTGGGTTTTAGAACACAGACCTGACAGTAATTGTACTGTGATTGTTTATTTGGCAAGGGTATATAACACCCTTGAGTTCCTCTGTCATTGTGTGTTCTTGATTATGTGTGGTTGCTACGGCAATAAGTTGCTTTTGCTGAAGTTCACGCTGTGATTGATTTTATTTATTTGGTCTATGAATAATAGAACATATTCCTTATCCTGCGCATTGGTCTAATTAATCGTCAACCATTACAGTGGAGGGGTACCAACACATTTCATCACATCTGTATATGCAATAGATTTATTGAATATGCTTCAATTTACAGAACATAAAATATATTAATAATAATATATTCTAGAATATAATCACTATAAAACATATTTTATATACTTCAAAAACACTTGGAGGTGATTTGATACATTTGTACACACCTAAATGTGACTGCATATTCTGTCCAGGCTGATACTTCGCCTTATGGTGGATGACTCCAAAGCCCTCTTAAGACTAAGTGGGAAATTTGGGGCCAAATTGGGGATCAGTCGACAGCTCCTCCAGAGAGCTCAGAGCCTGGACCTGGAGGTCATAGGGGTCAGCTTCCATGTGGGTAGTGGGTGTACTGACTCCAAGGCCTACCAACAGGCAATATCACATGCCCGCTGTGTCTTTAACATCGGGGTGAGTGACAGTTCTGTAGTCCACACACAACAAAAGAAAATAAGCAAATACAATTTTATTGATTAATAATTAAGTTCAAGTTAAGGACCCGCTTCAAATTAATTTATATTTTAGACGTTTGCTTAGGTTAAGACATGCAATGCCATTTTTGCAGGCCCATCAATCCAAATATTTGAAAAATTGAGAAATATTAATTATGTATAGTGAATATGTATAATATATATATATATATATATATGGCAAAGAACCAGGTAAAACTTGATGACTCTGGTGTTTGAATTATTAAAGGGACATTGATCTGACCTTTATTATTTTTGATTATTTTCATTTCAGGAAGAGTTGGGCTTCAAAATGACTCTACTGGATATTGGTGGCGGCTTCCCTGGGCACAGTGACTTTAAACTCACATTTGAGGAGGTGCATTTATTTATTATAAATGCTTTAGAAAGTACAAAATGTTTAGCATACAGCTCTGGAAAATATTACCACTGCATCTTTTTCTTTCCTTTTCAAAAAAGTTTTTTGTGAGGAACAGAAGGATTCAATTTGCAGTGGTCTAACCCTTCCGTTCCTTACTCAAAACTTTTTTGTAAAGGAACAAAATTACATAACAACGATCAATGGAAAAAACAAAATCACCAGCATAATTATGTCAGTATTCAATCAAATTCACACCGAAAATCAGAGTAAACAACTGAAATCACAGGCTTTTTCAAATTGGCTCGACTCATAATTTGACTCAGTAGTGTGCATGGTATGTGCTTGTTTGCACTCCCAACAATGTCTGTGCATGCTCCTGATGAGATTGCGGATGGTGTCCTGGGGGATCTTCTCTCAGACCGGGAGCTCCTGGACAGTCTGTGGCATTACTTGGTGGCATTGGATGCACTGATACAAAACATCCCAGAGGTTCTCAATTGGCTTCAGGTCTGGGGAAAGTGAAGGCCAGTCAATGGCATCAAGGCCTTTGTCATCCAGGAACTGCCTACACACTCTGGCATTGTCCTGCACCAGGAGGAACTCAGGGCCCAATACACCAGGAGGAACCCAGGGCCCAATACACCAGGAGGAACCCAGGGCCCAATACACCAGGAGAAACCCAGGGCCCAATACACCAGGAGAAACCCAGGGCCCAATACACCAGGAGGAACCCAGGGCCCAATACACCAGGAGAAACCCAGGGCCCAATACACCAGGAGGAACCCAGGGCCCAATACACCAGGAGGAACCCAGGGCCCAATACACCAGGAGAAACCCAGGGCCCAATACACCAGTGTAACAAATGCACTTAACATCAGTCAGGGTATTGTTGGCTAGCATGTGGAGGTCTGTGCGACTCTCCAAGAATATGAATACTCTTTCACATCTGTCATAAAGGCTCCGTGTGAACCTGCTCTCATCTGTGAAGAGAATGGGGTTGTAGTGGCAGACTTGCCAATTCTGGTGTTCTCTGGCGAATGCCATACAGGCTGCACGGTGCTGGGCTGTGAGCACAAGTCACATTAGAGGACGCTGGGCCCTCATGCCACCCTCATGGACCGTGTGGTCAGAAACTTGCACACCAGTAATCAGTAGATTGTATTGTAGAGCATGGGCAGTGCTCCTCTTGTTCTTCCTTGCCCACAGAAACCGGTCCTGCTGCTGGGTCAATGCCCTTCTATGGCTCTGTCCTGCTCTTCTCGTGTCAGGGCACGTCTCTGGGTATCTCCTCCATGCCCTTGAGGCTGTACTGGGATACATCATCTTGCAACAGCACGTATGGATGCCATCCTGGAGGAGCTGGACGGCTTGTGCAACCTGAATGGGCAGCAGGAACTGCGTCATGCTACCAGTAGTGACAAGGACACTAGCAAAAGACAAACTAGAGAAAAATCAGTCTGGAAGGATAAGGAGAGAGCAATTATCCGTGCCCGGCAACTGTAAAGCCATTCCATTTTTGGGGGTTGTCTTACCTCTTCAGTGCACCTGTTGTCACTTTCATCTGCACTAAATCAGGTGGCAATGATTCACAATCACTAAAGCTTCTGAACTGTAATACATGCTAGATGAAAATTAAGGTCATTTCAAGTTGTGTTAACTCCACTATCCTCTCCTCCTCAGATAGCTGCTGATATAAACAAAGCCCTGGAGGAGTTCTTCCCTCCTGCATGTGGAGTCTGTGTGATTGCTGAGCCCGGCCGCTACTATGTGACATCAGCCGTCACTCTCGTAGCCAATGTTGTCGCCAAGAAAGTGATTGTGGAAGACCCATCTTCATTCACCGGTAAAGAACGGAGAAAGAACCCAATTAACTTGCTTCCGTAATATCTATACTTTAGAAAAGGGTTCTTTGTTATATAGGCATATGACCAGGAAAGGTTCATTTACAATGCCTCTTGGCCCCTTTGGGGCAAGGCGGGGCAACATGCCTACTGGGGTAAACACTTTGCAGGATAGAAGAGAACATGGCGGGGGTAGGAAGGGATTTCTATACAGAATGACAATGCATATTCTGGTCCCCAGCCACTAGTACATAAGAATTAAATGGATTTCCCCTTGCAAGAATAAAGGCTGTAATTGTGCATTTGAGTTTTCCTTTTTCTTACCTACTTTGTTCGAAACTGTATGGATTTTAGAATTGCCATTATAACGGAAATAACTTTGGTGTTTTCGTCTTGATGTTGTACCTGCACTTTGTCTGGTCCACAGGCGATCAACTGACTGTTCCTAGGACAACATTTGGTAGGACAGATTGTATTAACGCTAATAGAACCATGATGTACTACTTGAATGATGGAGTTTATGGTTCTGTCAGTTTCCTGTTACATGACCCCGCCCAATCCACTGTATCACCTTATCCTCACAGGGTAAGTAATATCTGAGCCATTGATTGTTTTCATGTATTGATGCTTTCAGCAGTTTTTAACTGTGCCAATAAAGAGTCACTGTAAAGAGTAATGATTATGAACACATAATATGGTATGATGTTACTTTGATTTCCATATAGAAGCCCAAGCCAGATGAGCCAGTTTATTCCTGTGCGATCTGGGGGCCGACATGTGACAGTTTGGATGTGGTAGTGAAGAATATGCTCCTACCTGAGCTAGAGGTGGGGGACTGGCTTCTGATGGATAACATGGGTGCCTACTCCCACGGTCTCTCCACCACCTTCAATGGCTTCAAAAAAACTCCCATCCACTGTTTTATGAGCCGTGATACAATGTGAGTGTTATTGTCTACAGTGTGTCTAACCCATGACCAGTTATGCAGACATAGGGTTAGTTCTGAATTCAATTACATTTTGACTCTCCTCTGAGTTTTATCTAGATAGAAGGAACCATTACTAATTGTTCTATTTTTGTTGTATTTTGTGAAATTTTGAGTGTACTGTGCCCTTACAGTAAAATATGTATTCTTAATGCTGCTCTAGGCACTGGATTCAGCATTTATGTAACCATAGCCTGATTAAGCCAAGTTGAACCCTAGTTATGTCAGACAGAAGGACAACTTAATCTACAATCCGTTGACAGACTCCACCTGACTGATGTGACACGAAGCCGCCTGACCCTTTCAGGTGGCAGTAAAGGGAATGCTTTTTTGTATGTTTTTTTTTGCTTTATTTCTTGGGTCATGATTCATGCTTATGTTGTCCAAAAATACAATATACTGAATGCACACTGAATATTGAAAAACATAACTATTGTTTGTCAATATCCTGGATGACAATGCATTTGTCATTCAGGACTTGCCTACACACTCTGGCCACATGAGGCCGGGCATTGTCCTGCACCAGGAGGAACCCAGGGCCCATCCCGGTACCCAACAGCAGGCAGGGTTTTGTTGGCTAGCACATGGAATTCTGTGCGACCCTCCAAAGATATGCCTCCCCAGACCATCTCTGACCCACCGCTCAGCCGATTCGATTCACAATCGCTTATGCTAACTGGACAGATTGATATCCCTGAAGTTTAACTGACTTGGTGTAAAACTGTGATGATTACGTGTTCCTTAAATTTTTTTGAGCAGTGTGTTTACAGAAAGGAGCTTGCTTCAGATGAGCTAGTTCTGTTCAAGGCCACAAACTCAACAAAACATGCTGCCAAACAAACTTTGAATGATGTATTGATTTATTTGGAGGGGGGGTAATGCTTACTGAATACTAAAATAAGCCTAGCGACGTCCGTGACCCTGGGTTACATTATTAACTCTTAAAGGTCTAGGGTCCTACTTGGGATTAAAAATCTGTCTTTCACTAACTTAAAATGTTGGTCTCTCAAGAGGTCATCCTTTATAGTAGTGTTCTTTATATAGTGGATTTTGAAAAACCTTAACCAAAAGAAGGATGAATAGAAAACATTGTTTGAGAAGCTTCCATCAGTATATCTGTGAAATTGTATGAATAAATATAAAAATGTATGTTCACATGTAGGTGTTGTTATTAAGAAACGCCTATTAGAATACAACAGGTAGCCTGTTATACATACAATTTTAATATCCCCAGAGGTACAAAACTATAACTTGTTAATAGTATGAAAATATAACATGATAAACAGAATATTAAATATTGTCTGAATTATTTTTTCCAAAACTCAAAAATTTCAACCAGAATTGTCGATTTGGGGTCCCTGTATCAGTGTGGTGGAACACTTTATACAACAATTCTAGATTTGATTCTGGGCCTAAATGTGCCACTTCTGAATTATTATAATTTTTTGCTGAATTCTTGTGTTTTTGTGGTCGAGATTTGGAAGGCTTCTACTTTACAGAAATAAACAACCGACATATCATTATTTGCAGCTCGAAAGCTTCTAACTTTAACCAGTCCCCAGATATGAACAGAAATGTAACAGTTTCCTTATTTTGTTAATGATTAACTGTCCTTCCTTGATACGCGTGCCGGGACAGTTCGACATTGGAGTGTGGCTGGATTTCTTGATCGTGGCTTGATTTCTTGATCACGGCCGGTTGCGAACTTGAGCAACTATTCACTCAATACAGAGATAAAAATTCGGCCTCACTTAGCAAGTCATTTAAGCTGCAGCTCCATAGAAAACAACCGCTGTTTACATATCTTTGGTTATAATTGAAGAGGTCCTCTGTGACCTCATAGCTGGCTACTAGTGCCACTGTTAGTCTGTTAGTTCGGCAAATGGTGGCTACTTTAATGAGTTACAAAGGTTGATTGCATTTGGCTTAACAAAACAAAACATTTTCATCTCCAATTGTTTATTTGTTTTATGCTTTAATTTCATAAATTACATAAAGTACTTAAAGACATTATACTGTTTGAATTTCAATAAAAACTGGACGGTAGTGTACCTTGAGCCAGTAAGGGCAATTATCAGAGGGGGTTTCTGAAAGAATATAAGGCCAGACTGGCAACATTAAGTGGAACAACCCTCACTGCAGTTGCTGTCTATATGTTGTTGAGACTTGTTTTGATGTAGCAGAATGACTTAACATGGTCAGTTGATTATGACATACTCCAGAAAGCATGTGAAGCTACTTGAACAGTATACAAACAAATAAAGTGGTGGTTATCGATATCTGAGAACTTCTTTATTAAGAGTAGTTGTGACTCAACAGTACAGACACCCATGCCAGATGAGTCATAGAATCCCTGTGTTGTATGGTGACCTACAGGTGGGGGACTTTCCTCTGATTTACTCTGAGCTCAATCTGGATACAGGAAACTAGTACTAAATGTATTATTTGTTGTCTATATTTTGATTTTGAGTGTAATTAGCCCATTTTTAAGATTTTTGTTCTAATGGTTTACAATGCATTTGGAAGGTTTTTGGACTCTTTACCTTTTGTAAATGTTGTTACGTTACAGTTTTATTCTAATATATATTAAATGACTTGTTCCATCTTTAACCATATGAGTAAGCAATAATTGGTTTTAAGAAATGTTGGCAAATTCATAAAAAAGTGACCTCATCCTGTTGTGCATCCTGTTTGCTTCGACAGCCTTAAGATGTTTCCATAACTTGAGTGGAGTCCATCTGTGGTGAATTTAATAGGTTGGGCATGATTCTCCAATCATGAAAGTGTTTCCCACACTTGAGCATGTTAAGGGCATGCATGGTTCAATCTTACAGTTGCATGTAGGAATGCTAGCTACGAGGTTCTTTGCATAGCACTGTCTCATGTTTGTTACTTGTTTTGGTCTTTTTTAATGAGCTTTCCACAGAGGGCCATCTGTTCCGGCAGAAAAGCAATGGGTCAAATAAGTAATACTGGGGGTGCCTGTGAGTGTTGATAATAAGGGAATGAAAGGCCATTTGAGGTAGTCCTATGAAGATGCAAACACTGCAAGCGGCATTGGTTGGCATTAGGGTAGACAGCCAGTCTAATTTGTTGTCCTTTGAGGACAGGGTTTTGTCAAGTTAGGGCACAGTGGGCTATGGGAGTTATGTGAGGGATTATGTTTCAAAGCCACTGAGGTGTTATAACTGCCTGAGGTTTGGGCATGTGGCTGCCGTGTGTGTGGAAACAGACAAGGTGCGCCAGGTGAGGAGGTGATAACAACACATAAAACAGTTTCACTTTCAGTTATGCTTACCAAGTGTGCGTGCCAATATTAGTGGGCACTGTATATTGTATAAATCATAGTCAGAATGACAGGAATCACGGTTGTGACATGAACTCTTCAGCTAAATGTTTCACTAGCCACCACCTGGCTTGATATAGCATCGGAGAAATACAATTAAACTATAGCTAATCATTTTTATTCTTGAACAAAATGTACTAAATGGGAATACACTTACATACAAAATAGTGCTTATTTACTTTGACCTATTCGATTTTTAAATTATTCCCACATTGTGAGCTCCCTCTAAAATCGGCCATGAATTGCCTCATACAGATGTTACATATTTGGTTAAAATAATGTTACACAGCGGCACTAGTTTGGATAAAAAAAAAAACACTTTCCCCTTTTATCCTGCCTAGGACAGTTGAGAAGGTGTCGTAGATCTGTTTACTTCTAAAACCCACCCATCCCACCCCAGCATGCCATACCGCCCCAACCCGAAAGGTGGCAATGATGAGCCAAGGAAGTTGCAGCCAAACCGGCAGAAGTACTAGAAGATTCCCGAACGATTTACGAACAGACATTATCAATTGAGTCAAAAACAGATCAGACCCACTAAAAGACAAACATGTTAAGGTTGTCACGTCAAAAACGATATATTTATCAGTTTATACGCGACCAGACTTTTAACCCACAGAAGAGAGCGATGACAAGTGTTCTCGGAGCCAGATGTGTGTCTAATCAGGTACAGTAATGTATTTTATTCCACGTTAGATTTAGTCAATGATTTGTACGGTTGCTAGCTAGTTGGTGAAGTTAGTATCTGGGCATTGCCATCTCACACATGTGAGCACCGTTTTTGGTCGATCAATCGCAAATGTTGGTGTTTCTTTAACGACATCAAGCATCAATATGAAGTGGCCCTTCAAGCATTAAACCACTGCGTTGTGAAATTTTTCCGGCTTTGGTAGAAAACATTAGTTGAGGCTCATGTCACAACCAGGCTCTGTAATTTTACCCTCAGGGGCTGGGTTGTTACACAATACAAGCCAATATCAGCATGTGGAATAGTAGTATAGTTCTTAAATAGCCATTAATCACAAAATACTATGTAGTACAAACAGCACTCGCAATGACAAAAGAAGGATAATGAAACCAATGCATGTTATTCGGGTTCAAGAGATGTCTCCCATCCATCCAAAGGTATATCTGTTGGAAAGAAGGAAGATTGTGTGTAAAATGTGCAATTCTTTGCTTTTTGGTTGTTTGAGGGAACGAAAGTAGGTTTTTATTACAGAGCTTTGTGTGCTTTGAGGAAAGTGGAATAAATCATAAATATTGCACACAAAAACAGTCTATATGATGTTTAATATTACAAATAAACCTTTCCCCATTACCCCTTAACGACTACTACAATATGGGTTGTGTTGTTGCTCTAGGATTACAATAATTTAATTCTTCTTTTTTTTTGGGGGGGGGGGGGGTGCAGCAAGGAGTGGACTGCCCAGCTTGCTCAAAGTAGATGTCAAGAAGCTCAATATCTGTCCGTTTGTAAACTGTTTACAAATGTCAGAAAAAATATATTTACATAATTCGTTAACGTTTTTATTTTAAATGTGGGTCAGGTGATTGGATGTGTAAGCCTATTCAGTGCACTGGCATTTATTATTGTATGTATTATATAGCATGTATTTCTCCTGTTTTTCAGCACCAGGTAAATTACAGCTGTCTGAGAACCCTGTCTTCACCAAGTGATACATCGAACATTGTGTTTTTCCTGAGTTCATCAAAGGTAGCTTATCAGCTAGTCCATTTCCAATCTTTTTCATAATATTTATTTTAAAACCATGGTTATCTACTCCAGACTCGGAGAACCTCATGTTGTGTTGACTTAAGTTCTACCTATGACAAATGTTGTAAACAACAATTCATCAACACCTTTTTAGTTAAAGCTGGTGTGTTGTGATGTTTGGCGTAGAAACAGCACAAGGGTTGGCAACCACCCTGGCTAATGCTCACAAAGACTTAATGAATTATCACACCACTTCCTTCAATGATATCACACAGATTTATTTAATGTACATCACACCACTTTATTGAATTATATCATGCATTCTTTTGTGATTTATTACAAGACTAATACATGACATACTATATCATCGCTATGTGTATCTCCCAGTGGCTTAGTATCAGACCTGGACAAGGAGAACAGAGGAGAGGCCTGCACTTCACATCATCAACACAGGCAGAGGAAAACGCTGTTCCCATAAGGTACAGGTACTGCAGAAAGCTAAGACACATTTCCGTAAGGACAGAAATAAATAACTTTTGCAAAACTAGTTGTGGCAACATTAATGTTATGTAAAGTCACTATATACAAAACGTTGTGTTACTTCTCCAAAGTGTCTTTTTCAGAACGGTTAAATGCCAGCTCCGTGTAAATGAGCCCCCCCCCCTTCCTATTCTGACTGTAACCCTGTGCATTTTCCCTGTTCAGTGAGATCAGCGAGGCAGCCTATGAGAAACTGGCGGATGAGACTCTGGATGCGTTGGCGGACTACTTTGAGGATCTGATGGATGGACCTTTTGCAGGTCCTGAGTTTGATGTCCTCTTCTCTGTAAGTACTTTTGGAGTGTTTTGCCTGTTCTTCATTTCTTCCACTAGGGGTAGCTATTGACCCTCATTTCATTGGCAGTTTGGAATCCCTGTCTGTGTGAAAACACTGTCATATTGTTGGGGGTTGTCGTTTCCCAAAGCACACGTGTACAATATATTGTTTCATACTTGTGAGATGTGGCAATCGTGTTTTTTTTTTTGTACTGTTATTAAGTCTGACGTTCTTTTCTTGTCAATACATATCGTCTAAACAGAAACGTTGACATCGGTTGCGCTCATCGGTTGTGAGTGATGGCAGGTAGCCTGTGTGTCTGTGGGATCCCCAAGTCATTAGTGCTGGCGCTGTAATGTGCAAGGCCAATTACTTTCTGAGGTCAAAAGTCACAAGAGGAAATAATGAATGTAGAGTGTGTCCTCTAATCACTGTCACGCCCTGGGCTCTAAACACCCAATCAATATATGTGTGTGTGTGTGTGTGTGCACGTGGTCGTGCGTTGCCATGAACTACATAGTTTTAGCATTTTATGCTAAAAAGTGTTTCATAGTAATAGTGAGCTGACCTCTTGACCCGTGTTGGAGCTGTGTTGGACCGTCAGGAACTATTGATGCGGGGGTGACTGAACCACCTACTGTCCCCGGCGCTGGTGATGTGGGTGCATGGGCACTAGCGTAGCGATGTAGGTGCATAGGCACTAGCGTAGCGATGTGGGTGCATGGGCACTAGCGTAGCGATGTGGGTGCATGGGCACTAGCGTAGCGATGTGGGTGCATGGGCACTAGCGTGGCGATGTGGGTGCATGGGCACTAGCGTGGCGATGTGGGTGCATGGGCACTAGCGTGGCGATGTGGGTGCATGGGCACTAGCGTGGCGATGTGGGTGCATGGGCACTAGCGTGGCGTTGTGGGTGCATGGGCACTAGCGTGGCGTTGTGGGTGCATGGGCACTAGCGTAGGGGTATCTCTTTAACTTTGAAGGCCGGCTTCAGCAGGTGGAGTGAAATATTGAGAAAAAAGACTGTTTTTAAATAACGAGAAATTTGTCTTGAAAAAAAACGCCGGTGTTGTTCGTTCAGCCCCATTGCAGTATTGATTTCTGGCCCAGTTCAGCAAATGCAATTAGGACTTCGCTGTTGGTAGCTTGAAGAGCATCCAAAACCTCTTATTTCTGCCCATACCCAAAGCCATTTCTTTTTTAAAACATAATCACGGTAACAAATGTCACGAGAGATTCAACTGGCCTACTGAATGATGACCTCCAGGTGAATTTAATGACCATCAGATGTCTTTGTTGTCAGTTTGGAGACCAGAGGCTTTGCTTGTTACACCCGTTTTATTTTCGCACTTGCAGTTTTATTCTAGTTGCGTAAGTCCTTTCAGTGGGTCCATTAATTCAATGCTCCTTTGTAAATACCATTGTAGTTTGTTTTATTTACGCTGTAAGGTAGGTTTTTGGTGGACGAGGGTGATGAAGAGCTCATACACTATTCATGCACCTTTCCAACTAACTCATGGGGTGATCAGAGCATTATTCAATGATATGTCGTGTGTTTGCTAAACACAACCTGACCAGCTATATTTGTCTATGCTTGTGTGCTGAAGACAACACTAGTAGAGAACTGTGGGCTAGGTATTATTATTGTCACATTGTCTTTGATGCATTGTGTGATTTGCTATTGCAATGTTGGATTTGCGCTAGTTTGTTGTATTCTTGACCTTAAAATACTTTTTCCTTGAATATGTGTTCTGCATTTACTTTTTAAGAGGGGAGACAATTTGTTATCAGCACTTACTTTCTTGACAATTGCCAACTCACTCTTGTGATTTGTCTTGTATTGTGGAATCCCAAGCAATTTCTAAACCTACTCCATAAGCTTAATTCCCAGGCAATTACCAACCATAAGCTAAAATATATAACAGTGCAACATGGCGACAATGAAAGATGGCGTTCAAGTTAATAGCGAAATTCTCCCTTTTCTTTCATGACCTTTATAAAGCATTGCAAACGTTTTGCATAGTGGCTTGATCACTTGAGTGGGCTTCTCCATTTCTAGAAAAGCCTCTGCTCTCACCAAACCACAAATATTAGCACCTGGGGTTGGCTAAATGTCATTTCAACTGTGAAATTAGGTTTTAAGATCTTATAAAACTTTTGCTTTTGGGCAACAAACAACTGTGATGAGTCTGACGAACATAACAGTCCCCACAGTGGTGTGGTGATGGAACTGTTATGTCGGGGTGATGTTTTATTTCCAAAGGCCCTGGAAACACTGTTAGGATTCAAGGTAACATGGATTCTGTCTAGTACCAGGACATTTTATGCCAAATCCTGACCTGTCTGTCTCTGCCAGTAGGCTAAAACTGGGTTGTTGTTTCATCTTCCAGCTGGACAATCATACAAAGCTTACCTCCAATTGCAGACATGGTTCACTGACCATAGAATCAAGCTCTTGGAATGTTCATCACAGACCAAATGTTTTTCCCATTGAAAACCCGTGGGGAGAGCTGATGATGAGAGTACGCAAGTGATGACCAAGGACTCAGGAGAGTTTCTGTTTGAGAAGTGGTCTCAAATCCCTTATGTGTTCTCCTACCTCATCAAACATTATGGTAGACCACTCATAGCTATTATCTTGGCAAAGGGATTGTGGCGATGACAGCTGTCATTTTAGTATTTTAATAATGTGAAATGACAAAGTGAAAAAGTATTTAACACTCGAAGAAAGGCAGGTGCAAAAAGGCATGGAAAGCCAATACAACAGCTGAAATCTATCAGTAATTAAAAAGCAATCCAGCCCCTTGTCAGTGCAAATGAATATCAGCCGTTTCAGTCCCAACTGATGGCCAACAAAAAGGTCTCATTGCCAAGGTGTCACACAAGACACATCTCATGATGGGTAAAAGCAAAGCGCTGTCTCAAGACCGTCGCAATGTAATTGTTGCCAAACATAATGATGGCATTGGTTACAGGCACAATGCTAGGCTTCTGAATGTTCCAGTGAGCAATGTTGGGGCCACAATACGGAAGTGGAAAGACAATCATTTCACCATTAATTTGCCTCGACCAGGTGCTCCTCGCAATATCTCTGACTGAGGAGTGAAAAGAATAATCAGAAGAGTTGTCCCAGAGCCAAGGACCACTTGTGAAGAGCTTCAAAAAGACCTGGAATTGGCAGGTGCTGTTGTCTCAAAGAAAACAGTAAGTTATGCACTCCACTCCAATACCCTCACCATGCAAGACCATGCTGAAGAAAAGCATGTTGAAGCTCGTTTTTAAGTTTGCTGCACAACATTTGGATATACAAGTGAATTACTGGGAGAAAATGGTGTGGTGAGAGCAAAATTGAATGATTTGGATGCCATAATACACACCATGTTTGGAGGACAAATGGCACTGCAAATCACCCTAAAAACATCATACCAACAGTGAAGTTTTAGGCGGCTTTTCAGCAAATGGTACTGGCAAACTTCACATAATTGAAGGAAGGATGAATGAGCAAATTTACAGAGACATTTTTGACACAAATCTGCTGCCATCTACCAGGATGACAAAGTTGAAACGAGGGTGGACATTTAGGCAAGACAATGATCCCAAACACACAGTCAAGGAAACTCTCAAATGCTTTCAAAGAAAGAAAATGAAGCTGCTAGAATGGCCCAGCCAATCACCTGACCTAAATCCCATTGAAAATCTATGTAAAGAACTAAAGATCAAGATTCATAGAAAAGGCCCACGGAACCTTCAAGATTTGAAGACTATTTGTGTGGAAAAATGGGCCCAAATCACACCAAAACAATGCATGCGACTAGTTTCTCCATACAGGAGGCTTCTGAAGCTGTCATTACCAACAAAGGCTTTTGTACTAAGTATTAAATAAATATCAGTAAGCTTGGTCAATACTTTTTCCCTGTGTCATTTCACATTATTAGACATAACTTAATTTCTGAACTTATTTGTTTTGGTTTCTGTATGTTTGGATCACTTGGGTTGTTACCAACATCTGGTGAAAATGTCACGTCAATAGGACCTTTGGAAATATATTCAGTGAGAAAAATGGTGATGTGTTCAATACTTATTTCACCCGCTGAATGTCTCTGGAGGGGTACCAACTCCTCATCTAACCACAGTTGTCATTAACCGACTGAGTAAATTAGGAGCGTGTGTTTTCTTTAGGCTGGCAAACAAGGTAAATGTCCTACGGAAGGCTTGTGCCGTCAGGGGCAGTGTGTCATGTTTGACAGACATGTTGGGGGGATGGGTGACTCCAGATGTGACACCATATCTTTATTGACACTCCCCCCGGTCAGCTGTCTGTTGTTGTGAGGGGTCACACAGCATCCCAAAGTTCAAGGATCCAGTAGTCTGGCTGGGAACAGGACAAGATGTCATGGCTGGCTGACTGACACATACTGTCCCCAAGTGTGTGTGTCTCTCTCTCTCTCTCCCCCCCATTTGAACTATATTTAACTGTATTGTCCACCTTTGACTCTCCCCCCAAGCATCTGCATCTCTACATGGATTCTCTACAACCACTAGAACCATTAAGGAACGTCTGTGATAGTTCCACTATCATGGTATAAAATGGTCCCCACATAGATAGTGAAATGTGTCTGTGTGTGACTGCCGGGTCATTGACACTCACTGTCCATCTTCTACCTCCCCTGGCTAGATTAAGGTCACACACTGGACTGTGTATGTGTGTGTGTGTGTGTGTGTGTGTGTGTTGGCACTGTTCGATTTCCCCTGGGATAAATGCCCCAGAAAGTTCTACATCAGTGTTTTAAGTCACATACGCACAAACACACACCTTTTCTCTGTTGTCTGGGATGAGGTATTTAATAAAAGTTGTATGTCTTCAAGTCACTGGCTAGACAGCGGCTGTCTTTAGAGCCGTTGAATGATGTTCTTGAATTGGCAGCTGACTCTGGATTCTACAGCCCAGAGAAGCGTATGGGACCGTAAGCAACACACACACATTCTGAGGGTTTCTGCATCTTCTAGATAGAATAAAATAAAGCCTCCCTAGTAGCACAGGAATACTAATGTGGTGGGATTTTGGGACCTGACTACTACCCCTGACTACTACCCCTGACTACTACCCCTGACTACTACACCTGACTACACCTGACTACTACACCATTCACTAACGCTGTACTTGGCCCAGCGCTCACCAGGTGGGATGGGGTATGCTGCCATTCAATTGAAGCAGATAATGTTTGTGAACAGAGTGTCATTCAAATGCTCTAAAACCTGTCCTCGATGGAGGAGGGCTTCAATGGCCAGGAGCTGACAGATTTCCTGCCCTGTCACCCAATCGGCTCCCGAACAGCTCAATACGGAATCAGCCGGAATCCGTCAGGCTCCATTATGGAGTGCAGTTCACCCATAGAAATATGATGAATGTCACGGTGGCTCCCTCAGGCACACACACACACACACACACACACACACACACACCACTGGGTTTAATCTCCTTAACAAGTGAAGGGGATGTATTCATTAGTGGCTGTTAACGAGTCCACAGCGGTGCGTTTCCGCCTAGAGGTCGTCCCTGGCCCGGGGAGAGGAGAGCAAGGATTCTGGGCAAGGAAAGCAGCAGATGAGCCGAGGAAGAATGACTTCATAGGAGGAGCAGAGGAGAGAAGAAAAGGAAGGAATCGCAGAGGGAGACGAGGGAGAGGTGCATTACAGAGTGGGACGCGGAGAGCCTGTGCAAATCCCATCAAACGGCACAGACATGAATTTAATAAATAAAAGCTCATTTAATCACTGGGTCTGATGGCGTGTGTGAGGACCGTTGCAGGAAAGCCTGTGATTATTTCTGGATATGGGGCGCCAGGCAGGATGCCAGGCCCAGGATGCCACGGCCCGGCAACGCATGCTAGCCAGAATGACAGACTGCTAGGTGGTTTCAACCAGAGCCTGGTTTCAACTCATTTAGCTTGTAGGAAAATGACGGAGAACTACAACCGTGAGGTGTCTTGGGGTAAACGACATGGAAGAACTTTTGTTTTAGTTGACTAACGTGGCTGTTTTTCACAATTAAGCACACTGACTTTGTGGCTATATTTGTTCCGGATTAAATGTTTGTAAAGCGAAGAAAGGTTGGTTGCACAATCTGTACAGCATTCTTTTCTCTGTTTTATTTACTGATAACTGTTTTCCTGCATTTGGGTGATTCTCATAAAACCAGCTTTGTAGCATGTCGGTTATGATTTAAGTTAAATTTAGTAATTATAAGCGTTGTTTAAAAGAGAAAAAAGTTGTTTCTAATGTCTTATCAAATGAATGCATTTGAAATGTGAATATTCAAATATAACTAATAGTATGGAGAAAATGTGTCCAATCAAAAATATATTTATTCATCTCTGCAATTTCATTATCAAGAATATTTAAAAAAGCTTTTTTCTCATTAACCTTGTTGATAAAATGTGATTAGAAAATGTATCAAAATAAATGTTAATCAATGTAAATTTCCCTAGTCATTAGCTAACATTTTACCCTATGCAAATCACCCATGTTGTTATGATGTAATGCACATTTTTCTATAAAACGGATGGTTGTCAGGACGCCATGAAGAGATCTTTCCTACACTGTTAAGGATCTTTTGTACACAGATAACAGTCAAATGTCAAACTTTTTTGATAACATGGGTCCTGTTATATCATTTGAAAGTTAGAACATCCATACCGACAGGTGATTGTGGCATTTCCATAGTTTGGGAATGCTTTTCCTTGAGGATTTTCCATCTTGGTCTGTTCATTATTCCAGAATTTTAAAGGAATACGTCAGGACATCAATCTCAGCTGCATCTGAAGCGCAGCTGGGTTTTGTCTGAGTCACAAAGCATGACTTCAAGCAATTTATTTGTAATTGTTATGGTTTCTCTCTCTCTCTCTTCCAGAGTGGTGTCTTGACCGTGAGGGTTAGCGGAGACCACGGGACATACGTCATTAACAAACAGACGCCCAACAAACAGCTCTGGCTCTCATCTCCTACCAGGTGTGTCTCATACTCAATGTGTTATTCATGTTAAAATTCACTTATCAATCTGAATCAATTACGTGATCAGCGATTCACGTAATTTATTTGACTTTCGTATTTAATTCAGTTATCAATTTGACTCAGGTGGCTCAGGCGTTTGACAGGCGTTTGACTCAGGCGTTGTGTATATGGACAGGTTCAGGATTAGCTATTAGCCATTAGCTATTACTTAAATTGCTCTTCCTGTGTCCACAGAAAGGTACTTGCCCCCTTCCTAACCCTAACTGTACTTCTTTTTCACACTAAACGGTTTGAGATCTTCAGTCAAAATGTAAGATGTAGAGAACCAGAGTAAACCCAAAATTCAGTGGTCAAATAATAATTATCTTTTGTGAAGTGAAAAAGGACAGGTTTATGTTGGGTAACTTATAATTAAATGAATAAAATAATAATTTCACACTGAATGTTGTGTTTACTCCGGTGCTCTTCGTCTTATATTACATTTGTATAAAGATCTGCCACCTTTTGTTTGTTAAAGATATGCAATAATGGAGGAAATCAGGACAGGGTGGCAAATATTTATTTCACAACATCGTCGAGTGTAAAGCATATCATCTATTGACACAAGGAGGGACGTTACTAATGGGACTGACACAATGGGACCGACACAACTAAATTGTTAACGAAGTTCTATTTATAAATCTATTAATCTACTTCCTGTCATTTTTTCCAGTGGACCGAAGCGTTACGATTGGACGGGACAGCGGTGGGTCTACTCCCATGATGGCATGTGCCTCCATGAGCTCCTCTCCAAAGAGTTCTCCTCCATTTACAACATGAACCTGGACCTGACCACACTAGTACACTCCTGATGTGGGACCAATCAGCGTCCTGTTCCCTTTGTAGTGCACTGCACCTATTTCCTGTAGCCAAAAGAAGTTCACTTCATGAGGAACTGGGTGCCGTTGGTCAGGTGGTCTCCTTGTGACTCCATCCCCAACAGCCTAGTCAATCACATAAGGAGTCTTGACATGCGATTCATGCTTATCTTCTTGTTTGCATTAATGCATTGAGGTCAATGGGGGATCTGTGCAAAAAGTATGACTTGGGTTGAAGCAGGTTCATGTTAGTATTCAGCCCAGAGAAGTAAAAACTAAAAATGTAGCGTAGTGTTTATTTAAAAAAACAAAAACAAGATTAGATAAGGACATGCGTGTGTATGGATAGTGTTCATTTGTTGTTCATGTTTTGCTGCCCAAAAGTGAATGCTGACCAAAGTTGGATTAGATTACTTTTTCATTATAGGTCACATTTAGGTTACACGCTATCATTTAGGCTTTATATTTTGTCTCTAAGAACAAGTGGCATCTTATTAAGATGTGATTGAGCTGGTATAATCTGTGATTATGGATCTATTGGGACCTTTTGAGAAATACTATAATAAAAAAGCAGCTGCTTTATGTCTATTAAAAAAAGCCAGTAAAACATGCTAAGCACTTATGCTATAGACAGAGATTTAAACATCCCATCCGTCGTTTTGGATTTCCTGCATTTGAATACTGATCGACTACATAACTGTGTTTTAACGGCTGACCTAAACGCAGGTAAAACCATGAAACAACTGTAACTGGAGTTCCCATTTAAGTCAATGGTCTGTGATGAATAATCAGACATTTCCCTTCATTTAATTTTTATTTATCAGAGATCCCATTGTTTTTGTGAGCCCTGGCCAAGAACACTGCATGCATTGTAAAACAAGACCAAACAACACAACACAACATTACAGGTTAAGACGGTGCAAGTGTATAAAGTTGTCTTGAGATCCAACATCCATGTCCCATTCATGTTGTCCGAAGGGCTTTGAACCAGTCATTCTAGCTGTATTGAAATAAGACAAGTTCTGGGTATCTCTTGGTACTATTCTTTCCAAAATGAGTTACACTGCAAGAATGAGCCAAACTGTCTTGGTCTGGTTGAGCATAAAGAATAAATCAGGTCTCTGAGTGGTTAGTCTCTCTTTAATGCGATGCTTGTAGACTACAGCCTGCTCAGTTTGAAGAGTAAATAGAGATTACTGTTCTGGACAGATGGGAGGGTGCAAAAGGTCTTTCTGTACTTTCATTCTGAATCTCTAGGGATGGTGGTCTGCTCGGTTCTCAGACGCTTTTTGGAAAAAAGACAGAATTTGTCCATTTCTGCCCTGATAGGCCAACGGTCCAGCTCTGCTTTATTTAGAACAGAACATTGTTCCTGTGGGACAGATACTGTCAGGAAAACCCTTCAGATAGAATCAATCTATTGGGAGCTGAGTCAATGTTTTATATCCAGCCAGTGTTTTATTACTGCCAGTTTTCATTCTCCGTTGTTTGGATAGTCAAATTCTCAGTGAAATCATCGGTATCCACTGCCAGATGCAATGTGTACGGTTTAAATGCATTCATCCTACTTTGCCGTCTCATTTTATTGATGGATACCTTAAATAAGTGAACAAATATGTTTATGTACTCCTGACTATTTTTGTCCCTTTCAATACTTACAAATAAATGGCTAAATGGGGGTATATTCTGAGCTACTGTCTGTCTACAACTGAGATGTCAATAAGCTTTATTTCAGATTCCCGGGAGGGTCAGTTGTTGATACTGCAAAACATAATGGCTGTCATACCAACATTTACGGGTTCTTCGTGGAGAAAGTCTTTGAAGCTAAACATCAGTGTATTTTCCAATGTCTATGTTATGGTGGTTAGATAAAGACATTACCTGGGCCTGGCTTAGACTCCATCTGGTTCATTATATCCAGTATGTTCCTAATGGAATTCTGTTTCCTATGTAGTGCTCTATTGTATTACCAGTGCAGTAGGGGCCCTGCTCAAGTAGTGCACAGCCCCACGTAGGACATAGGGTGTAGTTTGGCCCATACTGGAGGGCTGCAGACTCATCCGTGACTGTTGATGTTGACACGTGGTTCTAACGTAGTTATACTGCTATTGGATTATACCGCCGTCTCTGGTTGACCTTCAGTCAGTGGCGGTTCTAAACCATTTCAACCGGGGGGGGGCAAGCAGGAGGCAGTTGTTCTGTTGGTTACAGTGAACATTATTATGTGATAGTTATTTCAGACTCCACATTTAGGGGGGCCACAAGGCCCCCCCCCCCTTCAATCTGCATCTACATTATAGACAGAGTTTTTGTACCATTCACTGACACAGAATCGGTCATGCCTAGTGTACGAAGTGACTTCAGGGGATTGTGTAAGTATTCACCCCCAATGGAATTGTTCACACATTGTTTTGATCGTGACAATCTTCTGAAAAGTGAGTGACAATTAAGCTCTACAAATTTTGCTCGTATGTCTCCGAAACCTTTTTACCCACTTGTACTTATACACATTTTATTGCGTTAGAGCGTAAATCAATGGATTTCATGAGCAGTTTCGGGCACTATTCTATTACCACTTGAAAGATATTTCAGGCAGAATAAGATGCCTTTCTTCATTCAATGACAACAAGAACAAACACGTTTTGGTCACTTCCTCAGTGGGACTGTAAAGAATGTGTCCATGCAAGTCGATCATGTGACTTATACGGAAAGGCCACTGTTGACCATATTCTTTAATAACAGACAGCTGTAGAACTCAGATTTACTCAGATTTCCAGATGGCCCTGCTATGTTAATGTCTTCTGAAACAACCAACGTGTCGTAGACATCACACTCCCATAAATAGCTGAACAAACTGAGGGAACGAAGTTTCCATGGGAACCATGTGGCTCTGGATTGAACACTTTGTCAGCAGCGTGCTGCAAATGTTTGCTCTATCAATCTGAAATAGACAGATATCACCAACCCGCCGCCTTTATACAACGAACCACAGAACCGGCCTAATAAGGAAGTAGCTTAGACTCCGCTTGCATCCGACATGAGAGTAGGCCTTCGTTACCGCGGACAACGGAACGTTGCACCACAAATCCACTACTGGAATGGATGCGCCACGATAAAGAAGGTATGCTATGTAACCTAAACCAGGCCTGTGGGTCATTTTCGTTTATGGAAAAAACTTAAACATTTTAACGACATTTTACAATAGGCATTTTAGCGACATCATGTGTAGACTCGCAGTTTGCAAGCTTGCGGTTAACAAAGTTAAAATTCCAAGGCAATAGTTGGGCGGTGCTTACCTGTTCGCTGAAGACACGCCTTTATGTATGTTGACTGGATACCTGTTCTCATATGCAGGATATCCTGATTACTGTTTAGTTTGCAAACTCTTCTGCACAGGATTGTTGTTACTAAAGAGACGTCGATAAGGTAAATACAATTCAACATTATTTACTTGTTTTATGTCACCGTTTCAATGTTGTATGGAAATCTCTAAGTAGATGTTTCCATCTGTGCCACGTTGTTTAAAGATCAAGCTGGTATCTGCCTTTGCAGTTGTTTGTTATACGGTATATCTTAGTTCTACTAGTGTGGACATCATGTTCACCATTGTCAGAAGTATATTTCCCTTGTAATTGTATGTATTACATTTACAGAAACTTTACATTGTGCTTTTGTAATGTTTCTAGTGGTAGACAATGCATAGTGAGACAATATTTAATATATATATTGAAAAACCTAGAAAAAAAAGTAAATATTAATTGTTGGGTAGTATTAACTATATGTATTATAAATCTGTGATGTAAATACTGAATGTTAATTGGTTGAATGGGCAATATGTAAGCAATAAGGAATGAGCTGGAGCGATATATGTCCTATATACCACGACTAAGAACTGTTCTTAGGCACAACACAACATGAAATGCCTGGACAGTTTTTTGGTGTCAGCTTTTAGAATTCATACCACCTGGATAATAAGATATTTTTAAACCAGGTTGTTTGAATGCTGATTGGGTGATAGCCTTGGTATAGGAGCCTGTTTACCTATGTTTGTGGCCATATACCACACCCCCTCTTGCCTTATCGTTTACGTATTCCGCAGGTATGGCACGACAGCACTTTTAAGTACTCTGATTGCGTGGTTAACCAATTTGTACTAGCAAGACCTCACAGGGGTTTGTGTTTCATTCTCCCGGCAGTCTGTGATGCTTCATGAGTAAAAACAACAGTTCGCTGTGGTTATTTGCCCACATACTACGCTCCCCTTGTGCTTCATTTCTTAGAAGGGGTCATTGCATTTCTGCCTTTTCGCCAGTCTGTCTATCATACCAGTAAGTCTGATGTAGTCTCCTCATACTCTCTTTGGACACTGTGGGTACCAAACCCCAACCCTTAACCACCCTGGACTAGCTAATACTCTTGGTTTTGTTTGGTAAGGGAAGGGAGAGACAAGTCGTGTTATTGTTTGAATTTAGTCTTGTAAACGTTTGAGGCAGGATTCTACAGTGCCCCTTTAATTACTCATGAAATCCCAGTCAATGTACACATTTACAGTATCTAGATGCAGGGAGGATAACGGAGTTTGAGTGCAGCATTGTGCATCCATTTTGTTTACAATGAGGAGCATCGTCTTATTAATCTCTGTGGGAAAGAAGCTGTGGCGCCTCGGCGAATAGCGCTCAATTCCCTGTACGGACTGCCTGCCTGCCCCCGCCCTGCCGGGGGAGACCGAGGTGGGAGAGGTCAGCAAAGATCTTTCCCACAAACGTCCTAGTCCTGGAGGCACGTGGTACTCCTTGGAGGTCTGTGGGCAGCCGATGACCCTTTCTGTGGACAGTACGGTGCGTTGGGGTTTTCTCCTGCAGCAGGCAGACACTGACCAGGAGTAGGTGACGATGGCCTCGGCTCACGCGTGAAGCTGGATCAGGATTGACTGGCCAGTGGTACAGGCGCCGAGGTGCCTTCTAGGTGATCACGGGGATGTTGCCCTAACAGCTGATGTCGTGGTTCATGAAAGGTGAGAGAGAGCGCGCGTTACGTTCCAGGTTATTTTGATCAGACATATCCTATTAGGCTGCGCGACATGGTGTTTTTGTTTAGCCTGGTTACAGCTGTACGGTAGGCTCAACTGCCATCACACTCTAGTAAATCAGTCCTCTGTGAAAAGTTGATCCCAGTCTAAACCATCAATAATCTCTTAAACTCCGTTTGGCTTAGTGGCACTTTCCACATGTTTTTTTCCCTCCTTTTACCCAGAGTCATGTGTCCTTGCCAGCCCGTTTGTGTCTAGGGGAATACACATCCTTCTACTTTCATCCAATATCAATCTCTTGTGTAGATTGCCTATTCGTTAATGTATCTGACCCGTAACCAAAAAGTTGCCAGATCTAATCCCTAATGGTGAGGTTAAACGTCTGTGTTTCTGTCCCTGAGGAGCAAGAAAGTTCACCTTGATTGATGCCTCCATGTGGCAGTCCTCCATCCTTTCTTTATTGGCCGCCCAACCACCACTATTCCTCCATCCTTTCTTTATTGGCCGCCCAACCACCACTATTCCTCCATCCTTTCTTTATTGGCCGCCCAACCACCACTATTCCTCCATCCTTTCTTTATTGGCCGCCCAACCACCAC
>JACXGK010007662.1:0-24600 GCA_016801125.1 Novumbra hubbsi
CCCCCTGCAGTCACCTCCTGCCCAGGTAGGTTGCGTTCTCCTCACTGGATAACAACCCCCTGCAGTCACCTCCTGCCCAGGTAGGTTGCGTTCTCCTCACTGGATAACAACCCCCTGCAGTCACCTCCTGCCCAGGTAGGTTGTGTTCTCCTCACTGGATAACAACCCCCTGCAGTCACCTCCTGCCCAGGTAGGTTGTGTTCTCCTCACTGGATAACAACCCCCTGCAGTCACCTCCTGCCCAGGTAGGTTGTGTTCTCCTCACTGGCGACGTGGGAATACACACTGCCAGTTCACGGCCACGGTCTGGGAGATGTTGCAGACCAGTAATAGGCAGAATAAACTCAGCTTGGTTACAGGCATAGTTACGACTCCCCCTAGCAGTGAAAGGTTTTCATATACTACAGTCTCTGAGGAACAATTGTACCATCTAGTGGGCAGTTCTGTTCTCTAATGATGTCATTTATCTTTAAACGGTCGCTTGGACTTTAAAATATCTTTAGCATACTTGGTGTATCATTTGTGTATTTCAGATCTGCCTAAAGGGCAAGGTACACATCTTTAAGTACCTGAACATGCAAGCATGTAGGATGGATAAAAAGCCGGATTCTCTGGACCTGCCATCTCTGGGTAAACGCTGCCTTCCCCAGCCTCTCACAGACAGGTATGGGGGTCAACATTTTAGATGTGATATTTGGATGCAAAACCACAGGTCCGTATATAAATATATATATATAAGAGAGTGAGAGAGAGAGAGTATATTGCAGTGCAGTCCATAAGTATTTAGACACAGGTTTAATTTCAGGGTATTTACATACATACAATTGGATGCTTAGTAGTTTCTTGACCAATTGTGTGTCATTGCACCATCATTTCATGCACTAGAGAACTCATAACAGGTCATAGATGTGATTCTAGGGTTAGAATGTGCATTTGGAGTCTGTTGCTAAAGTGTCAATACCAGTAAAAGCCATCATGAGGTTGACATTTATCAGACAGACAGAACAATAGGTGTGTCAAAATGAACTGTTAGGAAACTTTTTAAGAAGTCTGATCAGCAGTAGCAAACAACCTAGAAGTACATTTTGTAGGAGGTCCGAAGTATAAACTGTGGAACAGATCAAGAACACTTACTAAGATCTAGGCATAGTATGTACATGTCAACAATTACAATAAAGAGGTGTCAAGTCACCTGAACAGAATCCAATTTAGCATGTGTTTCACTTGGTGAAGATAAGACAGAAGGCAAAATGCCACAAAACAATCTGAAGATGGCTGCAGTAGACGCCGAACCGAGCATCACCAGGGAACATGGCCAAAAGGCTGTTTGGATGAGTCAGTACTTCTGGACCTTTCTTTTTTTTTTACAATCTGTCTCCACTCTGGCCTGTGCAATCATAGTTTGCGTTTTGACCAGATGTTTGTTTCAATGTTGTTTGTCATGCATGTGTCAGAGTATCCTGTCTTTGTTTTGGCATTTCTGTGGAAGGTATTATAAAATTATAATGTCTTCACTAGTGTCACATTAACTAGACATTTTGGCAATTTTCTTTGGTTCTAACCCAGCAAAAAAAAGTTCTGAACCGGTTCTAACCAAATAAAGTAATGGTTTATATTATTCCTATTTCTTACAGGCTCAAATACAGCCTCCTTATGTAGCAACCAGAAATAAACAGAACATCCTAGTGAATATAATCAAATGGATTACTAAATCATTACACTCTAAATGGGGAAACATCTAGGTCACTGGCAATCCGCATAAGACAAGTTGTCCAACCAAATTAATCCTGTGATTTGACAGAAAGATCCTAAAGGTCCCTTAGAACCCCAAGGTAACATTAAGGGATCTTGAGGCATTTTAATCAATGTTGACGTGCCAAAGTGTCAACTGTCAAGGGTGGAGTTGTTTAGCAAGCCAGATGCCGTGTTTGAAAAGAACAAAACACTACCTTGTTCAGAGGCGTCTTCTACCTATTATCAAGCATGTAAGCTGTGGTATTGTTGTCAGGGCTCAGGCAGCTTGCCATCATTAAATCAAGCATGACGTAATGTACTAGAGAATTCTTATTATAAAGCCTTACTATCCGGAGTGATATTAAGACTGTGACCTTTCGCAAATAATTCAAATTACGTTGGAATGAGGCAGCCGTAAGGTTGGGCCATCCGCAGATAAGATTGTCTACCGACGACATTGCAAGACCAAAAACAACTTTTGTTGACACTGAACTTGACAGTCGCTGACGGAGTCTGGCGGCATGTTGTGCTGCTGTGTGCACTGAGCGACTAGCGGGGCGACGGGCCAAATGGTCTATTTTCAACGGCCCACAAACCCACTCAAAGAAGGACTCCAACACAAGTAGACCAAGTGTTTACATCTGTCCTCTTTGCTGGAATGAGGTGTTGGAGTGATGATGTAGAATGAATTCCCCTCCAGCAAAACCACTATTGCCAACAGGTATAGAAGCAATCATAACAGAATAGATCTACTGTAACTTGATCGCTCGTATTTATGGCCCATACATAAACCCAACTTTTCCAGGAAAGTCCGAGCTCAGGTCTTAGATAAGTCTGGATTAGTGTATATGAAGGAGTGCAAGGATTCCCTGGAGCAGGACGAGGAGCGCTAGGTTTTCTGACACACACATGTGATGAGAAAATGCGTAGAGGCTAATATCTCTTCTTTTGCTCAAACACAAACACACAGACCCACTCACAAAGAGACAAGGCACAAACATGCTATATTTACATCCCAAGTACAATCTACCCAGGCATTATGCACTCTCCTGTCTTAGCTATAACAAGATATAACGAACAGCATGGAAATACAAAATGTCTTTTCAATGTTATTTTTAAGTGAAAATGTGATTTGGAAGGGTCAGATTTTGCTCACATTAAGAAATGTGGTTTTACTGCCGGTTCCTTTCTTTGTCTTTGCAGCTTGGAGGATTTTTACCCCAGTAAGAACCACGGTCCGGACTCTGGCATTGGCAGTGACAATGGGGATAAAAGGCTCTCTACAACAGAGGTCAGAGGTCACCCACTGTAGTGAGGCTTGGACAGTACCAAGGCCTATTGGTGTGGTGATATTCCAAATGGTTTCTGTAGTTACAGTTTGATTTGGACTGGAAAAAAGGTGCCAGTGATTATTTCTGATACTTTTTACTTATTTGCTCTGGAATGAGCAAAGATTTTTATGTTAATATGCCATCGAATTGAAGTCAAACACAGTTTGTAGTGTGTGTTCCTTGTTCAGTAAGCAATAGAACAGAACTATGGGAGATGCCTACTAAATACTGACCCGGCCTGGCCTCTTCTTCCGTAGCCCTCTGACGATGACACCATCAGTCTGCACTCCCAGGTCTCAGAGATGGCCCGAGCCGACGCCCTCTCCCTCCTCTCCAAGATGGACTCGGGCAAAGGTAAGACCTGTTTGAATGCAATGCTGAAGAGCGAATGCACCCAACTGATTTGGCCTTGTTTTCAAGCGTGTTTCTGTATTCCTTATTGGCTTGTTAAGGAATTCCGGATACATGACATGCCCAAACAAGGTACACTATTTGACCAAAAGTATGAGGACATCCTCCTATCACACCCATATGTTTTTGTTGAGAATTAATATTGAGTTCCACAAAATTTTGGAAATACATTTCAAAATGATGAACAAAAATAATGAATAATAATAATGAACTCCTCGAAATAAATCTCAATATGTACTTCAACAGGCTCTTCATACTCTCTTAGCAACAACCAACCAACAACCACACACCAATGAAATAATGTTTTTCTTATTTAATCATGTGGGTCTATAGACGAGCGAGGCCTCGGTTAACATCTGACCAAAAGGTCTAAAAACGCTGCAGCGGCAAACTTTGTGTAAACCAAGACGTGTGTCATCATCAAAACTTTTAGCCTCAGCTGTATGTGTTAGAGTTGTGTTTTATTATGGTTGACTTTTTGGTTGGAAAGTACACACACCTTTCAAAACATTTTCAGTGTATTTTGTCATCTGGGAGGATTTTATTTTTTGAGTACTGGTTCAACTGTGTCAACTTGTCTTCAAGTCCTTCCCACTGCATTTAGGCTTTTTCATTCCTGAACTCCTTTTAAGTTTGCGCAAGATTTCTCTATATATAGATGATCTATAGGACAGTAGAAATATGTACTCCAGTTAATTGAAATAGCTTTGTTACCATTCCCAGACTCATCAACTTCAATATTTATTCTCCTAAGGGCCTCAGATGGGCCTTTTGATTTTGGCATGATGTGTTTCTACACGCCCATATAGACTTGTCCAGAGCAGACCATATAGACTGGTCCAGGGCAGACCATATAGACTTGTCCAGACCATATAGATAGGTCCAGAGCAGACCATATAGACTGGTCCAGGGCAGACCATATAGACTGGTCCAGACCATATAGATAGGTCCAGAGTAGACCATATAGACTGGTCCAAAGCAGACCATATAGACTGGTCCAGACCATATAGATAGGTCCAGAGTATACCATATAGATAGGTCCAGAGTATACCATATAGATAGGTCCAGAGCAGACCATATAAATAGGTCCAGAGCAGACCAGAGCACTACTTTGTCACATGACTACAACATTTCTGGTAACACCAAAAACTATAAAATCTGTGGGCTTTTTGTTCATTCTCAAAGACAATATAAGAGCAATATGAAGCTAGACAATAAGAATTAGCCACAAATGTCATTTGCATTTCATCGTTAAAATAATAGCCAACCACTGGGAAATGTGCAGTGAAATATACACAGCGTAGTCATGACAAGCTTATTTAATAAAAAATGTTCCCACAACACCCAAACCTTGTTACGGTTGCTATGTTCACCCCGGTCGATTCACGTGGGGCCTGGTCCTTATTGAGGCGTAGCCATCCAGTATATGAGCAAGCAAGGACATGACTTGTTGACATTATTGCAATTCAAACCCACTCCTGTATTACATGGTGACTTAACAACAGGGGCTGCTGTTTGCCCTTTACCTGGTGTGTTGTTCTCGTAGATCAGGACCCCTATGACTTCATTGAGCCTAACCCAGATGAGGATGCTGCCCTTTCAGAAGGGGATGGTCTGCAGAGTGGACCCTATATCTCATGTATCAAGGTACCCAAGCAGGGATCCACAGGGAGATGCATGACAACAGTAATCACCCCTCCACTGTCAAGCTCTCCATGAATAATCTAATGTGTGTGATTGATGTGGGTAACTGTTCCCCTTGAGCTGTGCTTTCTTGATTAAGGGGAACATCAGATTGTAAGTGCGATATTTCAGTATAAGTATTCATATTATTGTTGTATCGGTAGATTGTCATGTGAACTATTGAGATTATTGTAGTTATGGAACGCAAAAGCCCACAAAAATTAAATTTGACATTCTAGGCACAGAGATAGAATGTCAAATTAAATGTGCTTAACATGGCCCAGCTTGTTCGTGGGAAAGGTACGTGTAATTGAAATTGAAAAATAATTGGTTTCTTTACCATTTTTACATTCTTGGTGTAAGATTCCTTCATTTAATACAACTGGCAGTTATTTTTCGGTCTTTCAGGAATTGGAGAAGGTTCTTAACAAGTCCCAACAAAACAAAGACATCTGGAGAGAGGACTGTGGGTAGGTCTTCTCAACACTAGAGGGAAAGGAGAGGACATTAATTGCCAAACAACTTACCCATAACAGCTTTGTGGTTAGAAAGCTGCCATTGTAGCCTGGACCATTTGAGCATATATTCAGTCAGTGTATTTGGCTTCTAACTGTCCTGTCCCTGTGGCATACAGCTCTGATAAAGAGCAGCTAGCTGAAGAGGAGGAGGATGAGCTGAAAGAGGTTCTGGATTTAAGGAAGATTGCCGTCCAGCTCCTTCAGCAGGAACAACAGAACAGGTGAGAGGCTGACCTCTGACCCCTGCCATGGCCACAACCTCATCCCTAACCTCAGTCTGAACCCTGCCCTGACTATATCTGTCCATCCTCACTACTGCTGAGCTCAGCACTCCCTGTACCCTTGTTTTCCTTCTAGCGTTTAAGATAAGGATTGGATTTCCCTACTCTGGCTGCAGAGTTTCTGGAAAGAAAAAGAGAGTGTGCTGAGCATAGTGGTGTTCAGCTAAATGCTTTAAAGGAATTTAAAGAAATGTCTGTACACACATCTATAGTTAACGGAGAGGCTGTTCCATTTCAAGTCACAGCTTGATGCAGGCCTATCAGCCAAATCACAAAGCAAATTCAGTAAAACATTTACAGGCAAAAGTAGGACTACCTTCAAAGGTCCTGTTGCTGACCCCTCTTCTATATTCTCGGCATACCATTAGTTCTATATTATCTGCATACCAATAGTTATATATTATCTGCATACCAATAGTTCTATATTCTCTGCATACCATTAGGTCTTTATTCTCTGCATACCATTAGTTCTATATCCTCTGCATACCATTAGTTCTATATCCTCTGAATACCATTAGTTTTATATTCTCTGCATACCATTAGTTCTATATACTCTGCATACCATTAGGTCTATATACTCGGTTTACCATTAGTTATATATTCTCTGTATACCATTAGTTCTATATACTCTGCATACCATTAGGTCTATATTCTCTGCATACCATTAGGTCTATATTCTCTGCATACCATTAGGTCTATATTCTCTCTTCTATTAGGGTCTTTCCAGACACTTTTTCCTGAAGATACACCAGAAGCATATCCTGACTGTCTCTTTTTCTCCTCAACACCCAACAAGCCTCCCTGCCATTGGCTCACCTCTTTTCTCCTCTTCTTCCCTCCCTTGCTTTATCCATCTCCTGCTCCCCTGCCTCTCCTCTTCCTTGGACCTGATTGGTGCACACGTGATGTTTGGCAACTAGACGACGCTCCTTAATTTGTAGAGCAGAGAGTCTAATCCACCGAAGGAGGGTTGCCGGCCGAGCTCACAGGTAGATGGTTATGAATGACACTAAGACTGGGAAAGATTAACACAGTGTGTGAATGTATGTGTGTAAACAGTGGGGCAAAAAAGTATTTAGTCAGCCACCAATTGTGCAAGTTCTCCCACTGGAAAATATGAGAGAGGCTTGTAATTTTAATCATATGTACAATTCAACTATGACAGACAAAATTAGAAAAGAAAATCCAGAAAATCATACTATAGGATTTTTTATGAATTTAATTGCAAATTATGGTAGAAAATAAGTATTTGGTCAATAACAAAAGTTTATCTCAATACTTTGTTATATACCCTTTGTTGGCACTGACAGAGGTCAAATGTTTTCTGTAAATCTCCACAAGGTTGTCACACACTGTTGCTGGTATTTTGGCCCATTCCTCCATGCAGATCCCCTCTCGAGCTGTGATGTTTTGGGGCTGTTGCTGGGCAACACAGACTTTCAACTCCCTCCAAAGATTTTCTATGGGGTTGAGATCTGGAGACTGGCTAGGCCACTCCAGGACCCTGAAATGCTTCTTATGAAGCCACTCCTTCTTTGCCCGGGCGGTGTGTTTGGGATCATTGTCATGCTGAAAGACCCAGCCACGTTTCATCTTCAATGCCCTAGCTGATGGAAGGAGCTCAAAATCTCATGATACATGGCCCCATTCATTCTGCCCTTTACACGGATCAGTCGTCCAGGTCCCTTTGCAGAAAAACAGCCCCAAAGCATGATGTTTCCACCCCCATGCTTCACAGTAGGTATAGTGTTCTTTGGATGCAACTCAGAATTCTTTGTCCTCCAAACACGACGAGTTGAGTTTTTACCAGAAAATTATATTTTGGTTTCATCTGACCATATGACATTCTCCCAATCTTCTTCTGGATCATCCAAATGCTCTCTAGCGAACTTCAGACAGGCCTGGGCTTCAGCAGGGGGACACGTCTGGCACTGCAGGATTTGAGTCCCTGGCGGCATAGTGTGTTACTGATGGTAGGCTTTGTTACTTTGGTCCCAGCTCTCTGCAGGTCATTCACTATTGCCCCCCGTGTGGTTCTGGGATTTTTGCTCACCGTTCTTGTGATCATTTTGACCCCACGGGGTGAGATCTTGCGTAAAGCCCCAGATCGAGGGAGATTATCATTGGTCTTGTATGTCTTCCATTTCCTAATAATTGCTCCCACAGTTGATTTCTTCACACCAAGCTGCTTACCTATTGCAGATTCAGTCTTCCCAGCCTGGTGCAGGTCTACAATTTTGTTTCTGGTGTCCTTTGACAGCTCTTTGGTCTTGGCCATAGTGGAGTTTGGAGTGTGACTGTTTGAGGTTGTGGACAGGTGTGTTTTATACTGATAACAAGTTCAAACAGGTGCCATTAATACAGGTAACGGGTGGAGGACAGAGGAGCCTCTTAAAGGCGAAGTTACAGGTCTGTGAGAGCCAGAAATCTTGCTTGTTTGTAGGTGACCAAATACTTATTTTCCAACATAATTTGCAAATAAATTCATAAAAAATCGTACAATGTGATTTTCTGGATTTTCTTTTTCATTTTGTCTGTCATAGTTGAAGTGTCCCTGTTATGAAAATTACAGGCCTGTCTTATCTTTTTCAGTGGGAGAACTTGCACAATTGGTGGCTGACTAAATACTTTTTTGTCTCACTGTATATGCAGTACTGAGCCGGTGCCTTTTAGAATAATAGTGAAAGATTTTAACCTCACAGTTTAAATTGCATGTTTAGTATTTTGAAACCTCACCTTGAAGCGCTGTTGTGGGATGGATGCACACTGTTAGAGAAATGATATGATGTTAAATCTAGCAGAACCTGTATCCTGGTCCAGCAGAGAAGAACCGTAATGAATCCTTACTTTTCCCCTTTGTTGTTATATACCTGCAGGTTCCTCAGTCACTCTGGCAACTCCAGCAGCAAACCGAGGCCCCCCTCTCAAACCATCCGTAGGTACGTACAACAGCCTAAATACAGGACTCCCCCCTCCCCAACCCCATTATACGACCCCCAAACAACCCCTGCAACGTTATCACATTTTATTACAACATTGCATTGAATTTTGTTACAACATGACATAAAATGGAGTTCATTAGGAGTTTTTAATATTTTTGAGAAGTCTACCATTGCACACCTGGACACAGAAATTCTTTGCCTAATCCTCTTCGCAAATTTGCTCAAGCTCCATCAAGTTAGATGGGGGAATCTGATAAATACCTTTTCCACTCTTTCCGTATATTCTCAAAAGACTATTCTGTCACTTTTCATTCTTCCACATGTCTTCTGGCAAAGTCTATTCAATATTTGATGTGTTTATTTGAAGCGACTTTTGTGAATCACCCAGACTACTGTTGCAGTGTGCACAGTGTCTCCCAGCTCAGCTGTCAGTAACTCCATAAGAGACACAGACATCTTGCTGGCTTCCCTGACTCTAGGGCTATTCTCTCCCAGATACTCAGCTTTTGTGAAATGCCTGTTCTAGACGGATTCACAGTTGTGCAATATTCTATCAATTTCTTAATATTAGACTTTACTGGGCTCCAGGAGATATTCAAAACCTTGGAAACTCTGTCCGATCTTAAAATATATTTGAATGCTCCAACTTCAGAATTCCAGAAAGTTGAAATTTAATATGATGCCAATGAAACACAATTTCTACACAACTCAATTCTATGCCACTGCAAGAAGTATTTTAAAGGATAATTCAAAAACTTTTAATTCAACAAAAACACTAACCAGGCTTGTTAGAAACTGGGCTTTGCAAATGTGGGACCTTCCAGAGACAAGCGTATTTAATCTGCAAAGTTGTGACACACCTATATTGCACACATGTTGGTTCCATTGAATTAATATGGTAGGTTCTAAATACAATTGACAAAATACCCCACATCTCATTCCACCACTCCTTGAAACAGGGGCTTGTACTGCTATGCTCAAAACAGGCCTTAAGCTTGTTGGCTGAGTGTGGGTTTACTGGGCTTAATTTTGCTCATTCATGGACAGAGAAGGATTCCTAATGAAAACACAGACAATTACCCATTCCATAGGATATCCTCTTAAGTATGAAAGGAAGGAAGACAAGGTTGTTTTGATTCACATGAGAATTGTATTAGTTATGCTGTATGACCAACATCACGAGTCATTTTATGAGTATAATGGGTCTATTAAATACTGCTGGCTTGGCCTCTAATGAAGACACTGTTTTATTAGTAATGGTGTATGAGTAAGTGCTGTTTGACTACGTATGAGTCAGTGGGTCTTAATATCTCTCTCTCCTAGTGCCTCACTGGATGAAGGAAGCAGTGGAGCATCAGTACTGAGTGGACAGGTAGACCCCTCAACTGGATTCACCCCCTGTTTTATAACAATAAACCTGTTGTTCCCATTTGTGTGTGAAATACCTTGATAAGGTGGAAAGTGACTGTGTGAGCATGGCCGTGGTTTTGATGTCTGGGTTACATTCTCATTCCCTCTCTGTCTGTCTGTCCTTCTTGGGAAAGGAGCCTGACTTCGCAGACGACGACACGGCTTTCTCTGAGGTCACTCATTTCATTCAAGCCTTTGTATTCTTGCCCTCATCTTCCTCCATGTGGAAATGTGTCTGTGGTGTCTGTTGGCCTTTTATGACTGGGTGATGTGTCTGTGATGTCTGTTGGCCTTTTATGACTGAGTGATGTGTCTGTGGTGTCTGTGTGCATGTTAACCTTTTATAACTGAATGATGTGTCTGTGGTGTCTGTTGGCCTTTTATGACTGAGTGATGTGTCTGTGGTGTCTGTGTGCATGTTAACCTTTTATAACTGAATGATGTGTCTGTGGTGTCTGTTGGCCTTTTATGACTGAGTGATGTCAATTGAGGCTTCATGTCAGTTGCCACTCAAATTGAACGTTAATGCTCATCCAGCTCTGCGTGTTTTGTCCATTGTGGTGTTACTCTTCGTTTAGTTCAGTATCTGGACCTTCCCTTGTCTCTCCCTCCGCAGCCTTCCTCTTCGTGCTCCTTCGACAGCAGCCTGAAGTCCGAGTCGGGCACAGACCCAAAGTGGCCAGAGGTTCCCCCGGTACTCAACCAGAACGAGGAGCGTAGGAGGAACAAGTACCTGAGGAAAGATTATTTAAAAGTATGAGGCCATGACTTCCGCTTTGTACTATGAAGCCCATGACGTTGACGTTAGGAAGCTTTGATTCTGTAAGGGGCCATTTAGTCTTTCGCTTTTCACCCAGTATGAAATTAAACCCCTTCTTTTACTTTTCTACTCATTCTTTTAACACTAGAAGAGCCAGAGTGGCCAAATGTTACCCAGTTTGAAGAGGAAAAAAAGGATATCTTCCGTCTCGATCAAATTCCAGTACCCTGCTTTTTTGACTTTTCCTAAATATGTGTGTTTTATAACCCAGTATTTTTTATTTTTTCAAAATCACACCCAGAAAAGCTGATTTAAGGCTATTTCATTCCTGTTCAATGTTAAATTGCGCATTCAACCATTTTTATTCCTGCATTCCATGGTTGCAATTCTCTTTTCTATCAGCAGATGTCGCAAGGTTTCCCGTATACGAGTCTTTTGTTATTTAGAAAACACAATCTTTATAGTGTATAAATATATAGATCAGGGGTATTCAATTAAAATGTAGAAAAGTCCAGCTAGAAAAGTCCAGCTAGACCTTCAAGCAAAGGTCCAGAACGTCTTATTTGTGTTATGATTCAGTGCCATACATATTGAAGTAGTCTAGTAGTTGTATGTATGTAGAAAGCAACGGTTTATTTTAATTGACTCTCAAGTATAATAAAGTGTACAATAATAATAATACATATGGCTGCAAGCAGCAATTTGGGTCACTCCACAACATTGGGGACAATTCGAAAATTGACAGACATGTATACCGCACGCATACGCAAAATGCGGAAGCGTAAAAGCAAATTCTAAGCTGCAGCAGACAAAGGGAGTTGAACCATGAACCCTGAGTTTACAATCGGTACACTCTAACCACTGCCCCACCAGCAAAGTTAATTATTTGACTATTTCAGAATGTTTGGTATTTTTCTAATTGAAAATATACATGATGGAGTAACCCTAATAATAAAACCTACAATTAAAATAGGATTACTCCTGACGGAATAACCATAATAATATTACATATGAAAATATTAAAAGTCCACTGAGTAGTGTAAAGTGTTTGATTGACACAGACATCTGGACAAACGTTCAAAAATACACGGAAGCGGGAGCTGAGCGAAATAATGCAGGAAAGTAAACAATGACCGATGCCGAACTAAAAGCATGGGTCTCATTTATTTGAGAGGTGTTACTAGCGGTAAAAGCATGAAACTGGTCGACCGAAATGAAAATCCAAAATTCTGAGATATCTGCGCTTTGATGACAGGACCACAAGGACTGCCCGTCTTGTGAATGATCCATTTGCGATGTTATCGGAGGTATTCCATAGGTTTGTGAAATACAGTGCAGTGAGAACATAACTGTAGTAGATGAACAAGGCGCAGTGTTGCTTTACACAATACATGGCCAATAAACCGGACACATTTGGCATTAAATTCTGAATAGCCGCCAACAAAATACATTGGCCATGCCAATTTACGCAATTTATGGAGAAATGAAAGTAGCAGACAATATTGTTATGGGACTGCGAAAAGGAGATGTAAAGTCAGCGTTCAATGTTCATGGAACAAAACTTGTGAGCTCTGCCAGATGTGTTAGCGACTTGACTTAAGACCAAATCTATTGATTCGAGATGCGGTCTTTAGGTGGGGGATGGGAGCGTTCTTTACTAGCTCAAACAAAGAAACCCTGAGCACAATGCAATGGCCAAGACTAACCTATTAGAGTATCCACTAATTACACACACCCATTAGATTGCAAATTTTTCTTATCAGATGATTTTACATGAATGTTTCAAATGCAATTTTAATAGCTCCTCCTTATCCAGCCTAGTGTATAGATTAAAAATGAAGGTTCGGCTCTATAGGTTATATTATACGTTATTGTCTTCGCAACTTTTATTCCCTGTTTTTTAAGTTTGTTTTTCAATTAGTGGAACATGTTTGATGTTCTTATTTTGTTCTTTTAATTGTCACTTGTTTTATTTAGTGATATTTGGGTATTGTGAGCAGGTCGATTTATTGTGAAATTTAAAACATAACACGGACATTGGCCATAGATCGACAGTAAGGTGAAGGCGCAAGACAATCTCCTTGACATCACCAGTTCAGTTGCGAAAGTCAGAGAGACTTTATATTTTCTTCCTTGCGATTTGTATTATTCCACCAATATTTTCAAACTGCATTGAGCGCGATATTATATCGTAGAAAACCAAGGCAGACCGGCGTCTTTACACTTACCTCGAAATCGGAGCAACACTGAAAACACTTTGACACAAGATATAACAGACACCCAAAGGTTTTGGTCTCGACTTTGGATCCGTACAAGAAGCGCCATCTAGCGACCATTACGTGTCAGTAAATACGTCCCTATCTGTAGACTCATGGGCAAATTTTGCCCAAACGGTGCTTTAGGGGGGTAACAATGGCTTGGCGCTTCTAGTGTTAAATATGAGAGGAGTACGCTAGAATGTATAATTGTTTTGTGTTTCCAAATATATTACGCAACTTTATGTGCAAAAGAAGTTACTTCAATTGCTTTTTCAATTGTCAATTTGGGATGAAGAGAAAGGACACATGTAGCGAGGCATATCATGTACACGGTAATGATACATGTAGTGAAGGCATAAAACGTATACAGTAATGATACATGTAGTGAAGGCGTATCATGTATACAGTAATGATACATGTAGTGAAGGCATATCATGTATTTGGTAATGATACCTGTAGTGAAGGCATATAACGTATACAGTAATGATACATGTTGTGAAGGCATATAACGTATACAATAATGATACATGTAGTGAAGGCATATAACGAATACAGTAATGATACATGTAGTGAAGGCATATAACGTATACAGTTATGATACATGTTGTGAAGGCATATAACGTATACAATAATGATACATGTAGTGAAGGCATATAACGAATACAGTAATGATACATGTAGTGAAGGCATATAACGTATACAGTTATGATACATGTTGTGAAGGCATATAACGTATACAGTAATGATACATGTTGTGAAGGCATATAACGAATACAATAATGATACATGTAGTGAAGGCATATAACGTATACAGTTATGATACATGTAGTCAAGGCATAGAAAGTATACAGTAATGATACATGGAGTCAAGGCATAGAACGTATACAGTAATGGTACATGTTGTGAAGACATACAATGTGACTGAGGAGCAGCAGGGGGGATTTCTATAACTAACCCTGGGTGAAGCCTTCAGGCATGTGGGTAGCTTTTCTCTCAGCAGATGTCATTTCCGTTGCCTTAGTGTAGAGAACAGAGCCAGATAGCCAGTTAGCACACGTCACTAAACTTACCCCCTGGGCGCTTCTTTTCCTAGATTTAACAGTTGTATACAGGATTTGTTTGGGAGCAGTAACAGTCATAACTATAAAAGGTACAATTCCAAGTAAATTGTAAAGTGGGGTCGCTGTCGCAGAATCTGTGTCCAGTGTCCAGCTGTGTACTGGCAGTAAAGTAACACAGTTAACCCTCTGGTACTTAGTTGGCCATCTCCCAAATACAAAAACAGAGATATGTCCCATTTGCTAGCTAGCTACCTTTCTCTTGCATGAAAAGTGAGCGAGGCTTGCTAAAATGAAGTTTCTTCAAATCCTGCTTGCAACTTCAACTGAATATCTGTAATTCAGGGGCTGGACATAATAATTTGTGGAATCCTGCTTGACTGAACCAAACATAACTATCTGTTTAGATTTCACGGAATGTTTATTTCATTATGTTACACGTACCTTTGACCAAGCAAGTCCCATGGTCGAAATCGGTGCCATTTTATTGTCATTCTATAAATAGGGTTAGGGTTATCTTTGAGTTCATGCACATTCGATAAACCACAAAGTACACCAGTGTGGGATACGTGACAAGTTCACGAATGGGACTGATTCATGTTACATTAGCAAGCTAAGACTCAGCAGATGGTGTTATAAGTCATCATAGACCATAGTTACTGCCCTCAACAGTTCCTGTTGAGAAGGAGACACTGTCTCACCACTGCAAGCATGAACTAGCCAATGTACAGGATGTTATTGTGTTATTGTGTTAGAGCATGAAAACAAAATAGATTTTTGCCAAAAAGGTCAATGTTAATTAAAATAAAATCAGCAAATTGTTCAAAGGATTTGTTAATAGAAAACAAAAAAACTATTGATTGCATTTGTGGTAATTAGTCAAATGGAATCCAGCTGTGTGCTATTAAGGTGTTTCACTTCAGGTTAAATACACCCGTCTCTGGGAAACCCTACAATTGGTACAATTCCTCACAAAAACATGATGAAGATGAAGGAACATTCAAAGCAAATCTGAATGAAGGCTCTTCAAAAGCACCAATCAGGGTGATGATATCAGAACATGTCAGAGGAATTTAATATCCCTCGGATCACAGTAAAGTTCATCATTAAGGAAAGTAGTGAATATGGCACAATTGTGAATCTGTCACGGCCGTAGTGAGTGATGGAACCAAACGCATACATTTACATTTACTAACCCTAACCTAAACGCATACATTTACATTTACTAACCCTAACCCAAACGCATACATTTACATTTACTAACCCTAACCCAAACGCATACATTTACATTTACTAACCCTAACCTAAACGCATACATTTACATTTACTAACCCTAACCTAAACGCATACATTTACATTTACTAACCCTAACCCAAACGCATACATTTACATTTACTAACCCTAACCCAAACGCATACATTTACATTTACTAACCCTAACCTAAACGCATACATTTAGTTGAAAGGTGAATTCAATTTAAACAAAAACAAAGCAAGCACGGACTGAACACGAAAAACAAGGGGCTGTAAAACCGCAGCAAAACGTATAACTAACTAAACATAAAACACACTGTGAATGGACTTACATGTAAAACAGGTAGCGTATCCACAGAACAACTATGAAACAAACAAAACGTGATAGCGGCTGTGAACTGAGGCATAGCACAAACAATAAACCACACCGGGCGTGGACAAAGACTAACCTTAAGTAGGCTCCCCAATCAGAGACAACTGACGTCGGCCGGGGGAGTCAGAGGAGGCGGCTCGGCCAGGGGAGTCAGAGGAGCCGGCTCGGCCGGAGGAGTCAGAGGAGGCGGCTCGGCCGGGGGAGTCAGAGGAGCCGGCTCGGCCGGAGGAGTCAGAGGAGCCGGCTCGGCCGGAGGAGTCAGAGGAGGCGGCTCGGCCGGGGGAGTCAGAGGAGGCGGTTCGGCCGTGGGAGTCAGAGGAGGCGGCTCGGCCGGGGGAGTCAGAGGAGGCGACTGGCCGGGGGACAGGCAACAGGGCCAAGGCGTGTCGTGTTGCAGGTGGAAAATGGGGATAGTCTCAGAGTCACAGGTGGTCTTAGGTAGAGAGTTCCGGAGCCTAGGAGCAACCCTTGAAAATGCCCCGTCACCAAAGCTTTTAAGATTGGATTTGGGGATTATGAGGTAGGCCGCAACGCCGGAATGGAGTGTGTGTGAAGGTTCATATGGAAGAATAAGGTCTGACAGGTAGGCAGGGGCAGAGTTATTTATATGTCAGCAGGAGGATCTTGTAGTCAATGCGTTGGGAGATAGGAAGCCAATGTAATTCACAAAGGATAGGATATGCTGACAGGACTTGGTGTGAGTGAGTAGTCTGGCTGCAGAGTTCTGAACCAGTTGAAGCTTATGCAGGGATTTAGATTTGATACCGGTAAGAATGGAATTGCAGTAATCTAGATGGGAGGTAACATCGCATGTATTAGGGTTTCAGCAGTAGGACAGGAGAGGGAAGGTCCCATCCAATTTGACGGAGCCTGAGGCATGTCAACAGGCTTTGAAGTGAAACCCAACAAAGATCTTTGTGGTGGTCGGCATCTAGCATAACACCAGAACCTGTTGTGATACCTGATCAGTAGCTGTCTGACCAATAGGGTTACTACTATTATGCCAAAGCAGCTCTGGGAGGGAGGTTGTAGTATTTTATCACCTAACTTCTACAGCCAGCTGTAAATGTTGTTAAATGAACATCTGGGTAATATATACCGCTGAAGAGCAACTACATGGTGGCTTGTAGGGGTCACTGCAGGATCCTTGCACGCTTGATCATTTTCAGTCAACTTTGGAACACTGGTGGAAGTGCATGAATGCACAAATGGCAGGTCAAGGGTGGAGTGGGGGTTCATTTTGGATTTACCTAGTTACTGTAATTATAACAACCCAGGATACAGTGTTTACTAAGTGTTTCCTGCAGGCATGATGCTTATTCAAGCTAGCTAACACAGCTAGGCAAAGGCTACCATGCTAGTTCCATCAATATTATTGACTGAGTCACCGCCCTCCTACATACTGCCAATCCTTGTTAAATAGATAACATGCCACTTTTGAAGCAATAAGCTGTAGTTTAACTCTGCATGTCTGAGCCAAGATGCCACTCAGACTGCTGTCCAATATGTCAACCTAAACAACCTAAGCTCATTTTTGTTTCAAGGCTGTGAAAGCCTCCTTTCTCCTCAGGTTGCCAGGCAAGGACATCAGATGGCTTAGCCTTGCTTCTGTCCTCTTAAAAACATAACAAAGTTGTTCAACGTGTAAGCTAGGAGTTATAACTCACAGAGCAACATTGTTAAAAGTGTAAGCTAGGAGCTATAACTCACAGAGCAACGTTGTTAAAAGTGTAAGCTAGGAGCTATAACTCACAGAGCAACGTTGTTAAAAGTGTAAGCTAGCAGCTATAACTCAGAGAGCAATTTTGACTTTTTTTGTTGTGTTAATCCAGGCGATTTCATTTCCTGTTCCCTTTCTTTCCATTTTTCATAATTTAATTTGAATACAAACAGTAATTCTGTGTCTGTTTGAGTGTTCCATGCCCATGTGTTTAGTAAAACATGTCTGAAAGAAATATCTGTGAGGCCCTGCAAGTGAACACTTTCTTAATGACATTTCTTCTAACAGCACAAGTGCCAGAGTGCCAGAAGAAACTCCAGCGGGAACGATGAGTGTGAGGTAAGGATGGCTTTCCAATCACATCCACACTACAATAAAAAACGATATATATCGCCATTTATTTGTTTCTATAATTTAGAAAAATGTAAACTAGATTCTGTTTTGCAAGTATTTCCTGACGTCTTGCAGGGTTGCGGCTCTGGGTTTATTCCAGGACAATAACTTTACTGTGATGAATACAGGCAAGAATTGTTGTGGTCTAGCTAAGTTTTTCTCTGTTGTTTTTATCAATTAGAGTATCATGTTCAGATGTTAAGAATATGATCAGATCATATTCTTAAAATAGCACACCTGCCTGATGATATACAGTGGGGAGAACAAGTATTTGATACACTGCCGATTTTGCAGGTTTTCCTACTTACAAAACATAGAGGTCTGTAATTTTTATCATAGGTACACATAGGCAAAAATCCAGAAAATCACATTGTATGTTTTTTTGTAATTAATTTGCATTTTATTGCATGACATAAGTATTTGATACATCAGAAAATCAGAACTTAATATTTGGTATAGAAACCTTTGTTTGCAATTACAGAGATCATACGTTTCCTGTAGTTCTCGACCAGGTTTGCACACACTGCAGCAGGGATTTTGACCCACTCCTCCATACAGACCTTCTCCAGATCCTTCAGGTTTCGGGGCTGTCGCTGGGCAATACAGACTTTCTGCTCCCTCCAAAGATTTTCTATTGGATTCAGGTCTGGAGACTGGCTAGGCCACTTCAGGACCTTGAGATGCTTCTTACAGAGCCACTACCTAGTTGCCCTGGCTGTGTGTTTCGGGTCGTTGTCATGCTGGAAGACCCAGCCCGACCCATCTTCAATGCTCTTACTGAGGGAAGGAGGTGGTTGGCCAAGATCTCGCGATACATGGCCCCATCCATCCTCCCCTCAATGTGGTGCAGTCGTCCTGTCCCTTTTGCAGAAAAGCATCCCCAAAGAATGATGTTTCCACCTCCATGCTTCACGGTTGGGATGGTGTTCTTGGGGTTGTACTCATCCTTCTTCTTCCTCCAAACACGACGAGTGGAGTTTAGACCAAAAAGCTCTATTGTTGTGTCATCAGACCACATGACCTTCTCCCATTCCTCTTCTGGATCATCCAGAAGGTCATTGGCAAACTTCAGACGAACCTGGACATGCGCTGGCTTGAGCAGGGGGACCTTGCGCGGCAGGATTTTAATCCATGACGGCGTAGTGTGTTACTAATCATTTTCTTTTGAGACTGTGGTCCCAGCTGTCTTCAGGTCATTGACCAGGTTCTGCTGTGTAGTTCTGGGCTGATCCCTCACCTTCCTCATGATCATTGATGCCCCATGAGGTGAGATCTTGCATGGAGCCCCAGACCGAGGGTGATTAACCGTCACCTTGAACTTCTGCCATCTTCTAATAATTGCGCCAACAGTTGTTGTCTTCTCACCAAGCTGCTTGCCTATTGTCCTGTAGCCCATCCCAGCCTTGTGCAGGTCTACAATTGTATCCCTGATGTCCTTACACAGCTCTCTGGTCTTGGCCATTGTTGAGAGGTTGGAGTCTGTTTGATTGAGTGTGTGGACAGGTGTCTTTTCTACGGGTAACGAGTTCAAACAGGTGCAGTTAATACAGGTAATGAGTGGAGAACAGGAGGGCTTCTTCAAGAAAACCTAACTGGTCTGTGAGAGCTGGTTGGTAGGTGATCAAATACTTATGTCATGCAATAAAATGCAAATTAATTACAAAAAGAATACTTCTCCCCACTTTACAGTACACCATAGCCTTTAGTAAAAGAGTCAGTGCAACATTTTGCAAATGTTAAATTATTTTTGTAAGGGAATACTATGGAGCTGCTTGGGTTTTAATAAGAATGTACAAAAGTATTGCTAAAAAATTTATTAAAAATTAATGCAAAAAGTTTTCGAGATGTAATAATCTTTTTAAATAATTTCTGACAATTCTGCCTTTTGCTGCAGTTTTTTTTCTTCCGTAGGTTACGTTACAGTGGTTTTTGCTATTAATTATTGTTTCTGCATGTTAAAACATATGAACATGAATGCACATTAATCATGCGCTCTGATAGACCTTGCTAGTAGCTAGTTTGTTACTGAATGAAATTCCAGAAACGAGGTGGGTCGATTTTATCCATTGAACAATCTATGGTAGATGTTGAACGGCCTAAGATTAAGCTGTTTGCTCTTATTTGCTTGCATTTATTTGCATTCATAAAAAACATTTTGTGTTTGGCATTTAAAAAAATGTAGTGTTTGTTATATATTTTTGATCAAAATACTTTGTTGTTGATGTTTTGCTTTAATATCAATCATTTTGTTTGCAAACTTTGTTTGTTCTTATTGAAACATAAGAAACTCCATAGAATATCATAAGTGTTGTGCCGCATGTAGACCTTGATATTGGCATTTAAATGCATTACTAGTCAAAAGGTTGTTAAATGTATTGGTATCAACTTCAATCACTCAATCAATCAATCAAATTTATTTATAAAGCCCTTTTTACAACAGCAGCTGTCACAAAGTGCTTTTACAAAAACACCCAGCCTAAAACCCCAGTGAGCACGCATCAACAGTATTGAAGCACAGTGGCTAGGAAAAACTCCCTATGGGGGCCGGATTGTAGGAAGAAACCTAAAGAGGAACCAGGCTCAAAGGGGTGGCCATACCTATTGTGGCTGTGCAGGTGAACTTGATGGAACCTGCAGAATTTAGGCAGTTCAGCAGCAGCTGTATTATACTCAAGACCTGGGTGGGATTACCCTACAGGGCCTAACCCATGATATTGTCATAGTGGGATGTTTAAATACGTAACAAGCTTTATATCACTAGAGAAATGTAAGGAGGCAGAAACATATTTTATTTTATAATTTTTTATGCAAATAAGACAAAACCAGAATAACATATTCAGGAAACGCTGATTCTCAGATGGCCCTTTAAGCCAATTTTTTGGTAAAATGTGGAACTTTCACCAAAGGCATATATACACTCTAAAAATAAAACACTAATTTAGGATATTTTAAAGAGTTCTTATAATTGAAATAATGGGGAAAAAGCTCTAAAAGAAATAATGACAAAGGCTAGTTCAAAGAAATCCAATGAATGGTTGCTTATAAACAATGCCAAATCATCATACTTGCTCAAATAATACCCGTAAAAAAAATCCCTAAGGTTATTTGACAAACCTTCAAGTTGGGTTATTTGAAGAAACCCTAAAAACGTTGAAAAAAGTATTTGTAGTACTAGGAGACAACCTATTTTGGACCAGTAACTATAATATTGTTACTGTAACATGAATTAAAATAATAGGAGACAACCTATTCTGGACCAGTAACTATAATATATAATTAATAAAGATTTTGGTCATTTAACAATATTAATATTGATATTATTGTCTAGAAAATAATAATATTATAATACTGTATTACAGACAAACAATAGTTAGTAAATACTAAAAGAAATGTCCTCTTTTGATAATTCATCAAATGTATTGTGGCTTGTATGCAGGACGGGATGCGGAATGCGGATTTCAGCACCACCCTCACGGTGTTTGGCCTGAAACCCAGATCTGGTAAGCCCGGTTTGATTCCATTATATATTATTAAATGATTGAGCAATGTTTTATACACATGTGAATATCTTCCTGTCAGAGTAACCAACCATAGTGTAAAACAGAACACAGGTTGGAGCATTGAGCTTGAACAGGGTGTGTAAGAACATAGGCTATATATAATTACTAGCTGTAAAGAAATTGTAATTCTGAGAAATGATGGACTCTGCTACAGCTTGTCCCAGATGGAAAGTCCCAAAGACATGTTGGCATGGCGATGAGTAGCTAAATGTCCCAGTAATCACACCAAAGACATGTTGGCAAGGCGATGAGTGGCTAAATGTCACAGTAATCACTCTCCTGTAAGTTATGGGCGGGTGCGTAAGACCCGAGCAGCAAAGAAAAAATGATAATCTTGCACATTGCTGCTGCTTGTAAGTGTTAAAAGTTTCAATATAAAATTAACACTAGAAGCGCCAAGCCATTGTTACCCCCCTAAAGCTCAGTTTGGGCAAAATTTGCCCATGAGCCTACAGACAGGGAGGTATTTACTGACACGTAATGGTCGCTAGATGGTGCTTCTTGTACGGATCCAAAGTCAAAGCCGAAACTTTTGGGTGTCTGTTATCTGGTGTCAAAGTGTTTTGATTCAGTGTAGCTCCGTTTTCGAGGTAAGGGTGTAACGATGGCAGTAACTACAATGTGTAAAGACGCCGGCCTGGTTTGGTTTTATTCGATATAATATCGCGCTCAAAATTGCAGTTTGTATGGGTGGAATAATACAAATAGCAAGGAAGAAAATATTAAGTCAAAATGACTTTGGCAACTGAATTGGTGATGTCAAGGAGATTGTCTTGCGCCTTCACCTTACTGTCAATCTATGGCCGATATCCGTGTTACGTTCTAAATTTCACAATAAATCGACCTGCTCACAAAACCCAAATATCACTAATTAAAACAAGTAACATTTAAAATAACAAAGTAAGAACATGATTCTAAACCTCTTTTATTTATATTTTCAATTAGGTAAATACCAAACATTCCGAAATGGTTATTTTAATAGCTTTGCCGGTGGCGCGGTGTTTAGAGTGTACTGATTGTAAACCCAGGCTGCAACTTCAAATTTGCAATTGGCCCCAATTTTTGGAGTAACCCAAATTGCTGCTTGCAGCTATATGTGTTATTGTTATATCGTACACTAAAAAGTGGCAGAGAAAATACATAATAGCTTAACCTTCATTTTCAATCATCTCCCTACTACACAATAGGCAGGACAAGGAGGAGCTATTAAAATTACAATGTTCGAAACGTTCATGTAAAATGACCTGATATGAAATTGAGCAATCGAATGTGTGTGTGTAATTAGTGGATACTCTAATAGGTTAGTCTTAGTGAATTGCATTGTGCTCAGGGTTTCTTTGTTTAAAATAGTAAAGAATGCACCCACCCCCCACCTAAAGACTGCATCGCAAATCAATAGATTTGGTCTCAAGTCAAATCGCTAACACGTCTGGCAGAGCTCACAAGTTTTGTTCCTTGAACATTGAACGCTGACTTTACTTCTCCTTTTCGCAGTCGCATAACAATATTGTCTGCTACTTTCATTTCTTGCATCTTTTCTGCATAATTTTGCTCAGTTCCCGACACGTTTTTGGTCCTTTGTCAGTCAGGCATGTGTAGAATTCAAACTAATTCCCCCGAGTCCTGAATCAGAGAATTTCCACACGGTCAGCTATTTCCAAAGTAAACGCCTTTTATTACAGATATATCTGGAGATCGTTCCCCAAAATACAGCTAGGAAGATCTGAAGTCCGTTCCCATCGGACACATTTTATGTAGCCTATTCCTCCCTCAGTCATTGTATCGAAATTGATGAGCGCGCTTCCTGGGTGGGCGTGTCCCGTCCTGCAGCCCCCATCTCCATCCATGGGGCCCTCTGATGGCCTTGGAGGCCGACGAAGAAGACAGTTAAAGCAGTAGGCTGGCGCCAGTAGATCTGACCATGGCTAGCTCGGTTCCATCCTCCTCCTTGTCTGCATCTGTGGGTCCAGCTAAAAAAGGCCATAAACCTGTCTTCCTATACATGCTATGTCCTTGCCTCTAATCTCTTGACTTATAGTCCTACCTCTGGAATGTACTTCTTAATATTTACGACCTCCAGCTGGCTAATTTCAGAGTATACTCCACCGTTAGCTTCTAATAGCACACACACATCTAATATCAAATCTTAACAAAAATAATCCACACATGCCTTAAAAACCTTTGTCAGTCAGGCATGCCTCAAAAACCTTTGTCAGTCAGGCATGCCTTAAAAACCTTTGTCAGTCAGGCATGCCTTAAAAACCTTTGTCAGTCAGGCATGCCTCAAATACTTTTATCAGTCAGGCATGGGTCAGGTGATTGACTACTCTAAATGTCCCAGTTCCCAAAGCCCTGTAATGATCTACTCTAACTGTAATGATCTACTCTAACTATCCCAGTTCCCAAAGCCCTGTAATGATCTACTCTAACTATCCCAGTTCCCATAGCCCTGTAATTAACTACTCTAAATGTCCCAGTTCCCATAGCCCTGTAATTAACTACTCTAAATGTCCCAGTCCTCATAGCCCTGTAATTGTCTACTCTAAATGCCCAGTTCCCATAGCCCTGTGATTAACTACCCTAAATGTTCTAGTTCCAATAGTCCTGTGATTACCTATATGTAATTTTAAAATCGTCCAGATATTTGTAAAGTAAATATATCTCGTTTAGTCTTTAGGAATGGCATGCATTTCCGTGATAACTAAAAGAGGTCCCCTGTGTCACGGTTTTGTAGTGTGGCGGAACCATACGCAGACATTTTAGTTTCAAAAGTAAATGGTGATATTTAATCCAAACACAAAAGACAAAGACTACACGAACTGTAAACGTAAAAAGTAAAGGTGCTGTATAAAAACACAGCAAACAGAACTAAAACTAAATACAAAGAACGTGCAGCATATCCACATGAGAATGAA
>JACXGK010007663.1:0-24599 GCA_016801125.1 Novumbra hubbsi
CAGCCCATTCTTATACATCTGAGTCAGAATTTTAACTATTTACACCTTATATGGGCTCTACTGTACATATGTAATGTATGTTTTAACTTTTGCCCTTTTCTGGCCTCCAAATCAATTATGATTAACAAATTACAAAAACAAATGTGGCCCTCCATTTCATTTCAAAATCCTGATGTGGCCCCCGAGCCAAAATATTTGCTCTAACCACTGCCCCACCAGCGAAGTAAATATTTTGACAATTTCAGAATGTTTGGTATTTTTCTAATTTAAAATATACATGACGGAGTGACCCTAATAATAAAACCTACAATTACAATAGGATTATTCCTGACGGAATAACCCTAATAATATTACATATGAAAATATTACAAGTCCACTGAGTAGTCTAAAGTGTTTGATTGACACAGACATCTGGACGAACAGTCAAAAATACGCTGAAGCGGGAGCTCAGCGAAATAATGCAGGAAAGTAAAAATTGACAGATGCCGAACTAAAAGCATTCATGGATCTTATTTATTTGAGAGGTGTTACTTGCGGTAAAAGCATGAAACTTGAGTATTGGTCGACCAAAATGGAAGAAAAAAAATCTGAGATCTGCGCTTTGATGACTGGACCACAAGGACTGCCCGTCTTGTAAATGATACATTTGCGATGATATCAGAGGTATTCGATAAGTTTGTGAAAAACAGTGCAGTGAGAACATGACTGTAGCAGATGAACAAGGCCGGACACATTTGACATTCAATTCTGAATAGCCGCTAACAAAATACATGTTGAATGCACAATGTAATTTATCGAGAAATGAAAGTAGCGGACAATATTGTTATGCGACTGCAAAAAGGAGATGTAAAGTCAGCGTTCAATGTTCAGGGAACCAAACTTGTGAGCTCTGCCAGACATGTTAGCGATTTGACTTGAGACCAAATCTATTGATTCGCGTTTGTGCATTCTTTACTAGCTCAAGCAAAGAAACAAAAAAACCCTGAGCACAATACATTTCCCTAAGACTAACGTATTAGAGTTTCCACAAATTACACACACCCATTCGATTGCTCATTTTCATATCAGGTGATTTTACATGAATGTTTCAAACATTGTAATTTTAATAGCTCCTCCTTGTCCTGCCTATTGCGTAGTAAGGAGATGATTGAAAATGAAGGTTAAGCTATTATGTAAAACGCATTCTATAGATTTTATAATGCGTTATTTTCCCCGCCACTTATATTGTACAACATAATAATACATATAAATGCAAGCAGCAATTTGGGTTACTCCAAAAACTGGGGACAATTGGAAAATTGTTACTGCAATCATTACACCCTTACCTCGAAAACGGAGCAACACTGAGTCAAAACACTTTCACACAAGAGAAAACGGACACCAAAACGTTTCGGCCTTGACTTTGGATCCGTACAAGAAGCGCCATCTAGCGACCATTACGTGTCAGTAAATACGTTCCCGTCTGTAGACTCATGGGCAAATTTTGCCCAAACGGCGCTTTAGGTGGGTAACAATGGCTCGGCGCTTCTAGTGTTAAAAGATATTTCCTGAACTGGGAAACTTAGCAAACGTTGGGTTCCTTCATAGAAACAGGGCTTGACAATTGTTCAGACTATTTTCATGTATTAGATTATAGTGATATGATCTATATGCATGCATCAGCATCTACATTAAAACCACTGCGTACCATTTACCACTGTGCAAACAGGTATATCACAGTCTTTAGTTAAAGAACTCATCACTGTATACTACACTCCTCAAAACAATTAAGGGAACACGTAATCATCACAGTATAGCACTTCAATGAAACTTCAGGGATATCAATCCATCCAGTTAGGAAGCATAAACGATTGTGACTCAATGTCACCTGTTTTTGTGCACATAAGTGGCACTGGAGAGTTAACCGCAAGACCTCACCCCAAAAGGGAATGGTTTTGCGCTTTGTCACTCTTGACAACTGAGGCGATACCTGCTTCCCATTCAGGTTGCACAGGCAGTCCATCGCAAGTTTTTCTTTCTCCCAGTAGACTCTCAAGAGCATGAAAGCAGTACCAGAAGATTGTTGCACGAGGAGAGCTGGACAGGGCCATAGAAGGGCATCAGGACCGATATCTGCTCTTTTGTGCAAAGAGGAACAGGAGGAGCACTGCTAGAGACCTGCAAAATGACCTTCAGTGGGCTACTGGTGTGCTTGTTTCTGACCAAACTGTCAGAAACAGACTTCATGAGGGTGGCTTGAGGGCCCAGCATCCTCTAGTGGGACCTTTGCTCACAGCCCAGCACCATGCAACTCTATTGGCATATGCCAGAAAACACCAAAATTGGCAGCTCGTCCATTGGCGCACTGTTGAGTGCAAGTACACACTGAGAACAGGTGGCCGACATGAAAGAACCAGGAGAACCCATGGTGAATGTTATGCTGCCTGCAACATCATCCAGCAAGACCGGTTTTGCGGTGGCTCAGTGATAGACTTGGAGGGTCACACAGACCACCATGTGCTATCCAACAGCACCCTGACTGCTGTTATGTACCGGGATTAAATCCTCAGACCCATCGTCAGAGCTTACGCTGGTGCAGTGGGTGTTTGGTTCCTCTTGGTGCAGAACAATGCCCTGCTTCATGTGGCCAGAGTGCCATTGACTGGCCCTTGCGTTGCCCAGACCTAAATTCAATTGAGAACCTTTGGATCATTATGTAGCGATGCATCTGATTACGCCAAATATCACCACCAACTGTCCAGGAGCTCACTGATGCACTGGTCCAGGTCTGAGAGGAAATCCTCGTAGAAAGAAGAAATACTTCTTAGTAAATCTATAGATTTTGTAGAGTGATGTCTGTCAGAAGTAACGCATGTGTGCCTGTCTGCTGTAGGTTTAACATGGCGCAGGGAGAGCAGCTGACTGCTTAAAAATACACCTAGCTGCTTGATAGCAGACGTTTTGCCAAAAAAAAAAAAAATTTAATAATAATAATAAATATTATGCAATGTGCAAAACCTGTTGAGTGTGGATGAAATACTTCTGCTCACTTCCACTCTGAGCTAGGGTTAGCATCAACCCTGCAGAACACTGCTAACCAGCCTATTATACAATAATTGAGGCTATCACCTTTACCTCATAGAAGATCACACAGTCCATTTCCACATTTATTGCAACTTGGTTATGGAAATCACAGGCTTTCACTTCCTCCTCCATACTCTGGTGCCAACATGCATCATCCCTTCTCTAAGTTCACAAATGCAGCTATACCTGTGCTGTACAGTGACACAAAATTACAAAGAGTTACAGAGTTGATGTGTAAGCCAGCCGAGTGGTCATCACCTGCGATTCCTGGACATCCATCGCCACAGACTCATGTGTAACTCATTATATTTGGTTTATAATCAAATCGTTACCCTCTGCATTGTAATCTAATCGTGAGGCAGGTGAAGTTTCACACCTTTATTTCTTGCAAACTATAGTCTTCATTATTCAATTCAATTATTCATTATTCACACTGCCAGGCATCAGCCAAAGGGACATCGACTAACCGCAACCACCCTATATGAGGGCCGAGTATTGCCAGCAGAGTTCATTTCAATTGCTCGAGGGGCGCAAAGGACATACAGCAGCAAGCCAGTGACTCAGCCCTCAAGTGGCATTGGAGAGCAGGTATCCCAGTGGAGATGAGAGCCAACTTAGCAAGACAGCAAGGGTGGACAGTATCGAGCCATTCCGGTCACCTTCAACACTGGGCCAGGCTACACTAGTCAAAAACCATGCTGAAAAGATGCGTCTTTAGTAGACACTTAAAAATTGCCACTGAGTCTGCATTTCTAACCGTAATTGGCAGATTATTCCACAGTAGCGGAGCTCTATGTGAGAAAGCCCTGCCTCCAGCTGTTTGTTTAGAAATTCTAGGTACGACCAGAAGGCCTGCATCTTGCAATATTAAGTTACGTGTAGGTATATATGGCTGGATCATTTCAGAGAGATATGCAGGAGCAAGTCCGTGTACTACTTTATAGGTCAACAGTAAAACCTTAAAATCAGCCCTAGCCTTGACAGGTGTTGAGTTAAAATCTGCTTCCCCCGGGTCTGAATCAGAGAATGTCCACGCGGTTCAAGTCTTTCCAAACTAAACACCTTTATTACAGATAGCTATCTGGAGATCGTTCTCCACAGTACAGTAGACAAGATCTGAATTACTTTCACCTGGACACAGTTCATATACAGCCCCTCCCACCCCTCAATCATTGGACGTAATCTGTGGAGTGGGCTTCCTGGGTGGGCGTGTCCTTTTCTTGCAGACCCCATCTCTGATCGTGGGGCCATCTTGTGACCTCGGAGGCAGACGAAGAGGACAGTTGAAAGGGGGGGGTGCTGGTGCCAGGAAGTCTGCCCGGAGATACCACCTAAATTGTGTTCACACCTGCCCTCCTGTGTTCCCTGTCCCCATCAGGGTCAGTGTGATAAGCCAACAGACAATAAACCAGGTCCCCATATTCCCCCCTTGATCTCTTGACTCATGGCCCTACTCTGGAATGTACTAATTAACATTTTATCACCCAGCTTGGCTTGCTCTCTCTAAGTTCAACTTCACTGGCCCTGTTCGTTTCTAACAGCTAATATTAACAAAAATATTCCACACAGGCAGCCAATGTAAAGAAACTAATACTGGAGTAATGTGCACATTTTTTATTTGTTCGCCGTTGGCTAGCGTTTTACGTTTTTTCGGGCCACCGGTAGAAAATGCCTGCCGACGACGGAGGAGAATGATCGGCAGCGACCCAGGTATAACTGGTCTGCGGCATTTTGTCCCAGTTACCAAGAGAAATGTATTGCCTGGCTGCAGGGGCTGTGCCGAGGGACTAACAACGCTATTGTTTCTGCCTGGTGGCACGGACGCTGTTATATCCGTTTCTACGCTATCATAATCCTTGCCTGACATTTGCGTCTGAAGCCGAGCCTCTAACTTTGCTATCTTAACCTGAAGACAATAGTTCTCCATGTTAAAATTACAGCAGCTACAGTGAGAAGGCATGATTGTAGCTTCGAATGTTCAGGTGCGAGTAGCTTGTTTGGTGTCCGAAAGAGTCAGCAAGTCAGCAATCCCACAATGCAACAGCAATTTTAACAGCAGTTTGCAAACGTCTTGTTGCGTTGAGCCAAAAAGCCCCCAGGATTAGTGGGTGAGCGAACATATTTAATTTTTATGAATAGGCTGTAGTATATGTGTTATTCATCCTTTGACATTTATCGTGTTTATCAAGCAACCTTGCTTTAGTTTAGGCCTTTGTACGGCTATTCAAGCATATGTACATTGATCTTCGCAAACTGGTCAATAATATCTCTTCTCTTATGCAAACTGATTTCTAATGGCCGTTCTAAATGTGCGTTCTTCGTATTCTTTTCTTAATCATTTTCCGTTTGAAAATACTTTGAAAGACTTTGAATACATATTTGTATTCAAATCCATTCAACCATTTAAAAAAAACGCATTGTAATTCATTATTTTCAATCCTTCTGGAAGAATGTCCTTTGGACAAATGAGTCAAAACTGGAGCTTTTTGGCAAGTGACGCTGCTTTGCTGCGTCTGGGTGCCTTGAATCTCTGCAGGGCACAATGAAATCTCAAGACTATCTGGGCATTCTGGAGCAAAACGTACAGCCCAGTGTCAGTCAGGGGTCCTCCAACAGGGTAATGACCAAAAACACACAGCTAAAAGCACCCAAGAATGGATAAGAAGAAAACATAGGACTGTTCTGAAGTAGCTGAAACTTTCAGTCTAGAGAAGGAACTCCTCAAACTTGAGACAGCCAAAGCAGTTTGCTCAGGAATAGTGGGCCAAACTACCTGTTAACAGGTGCAGAAGTCTCACTGAGTGTCACGGCGCCTCCTGATGCCGTGCCCTCTCCTGGTCGTGTAGCAACCCGGCGTTCGACGTCGCCGGCCTTTTAGTTGCCATCGTACTCAATTGTTCCTGTTTTGTGTATACCAGGGGTCTCCAAACCGTTCCACGGAGGGCCGAGTGTCTGCAGGTTTTCACTCTCACCTTGTACTTGATTGATTAATTATGTCACTGATTGGTTAGGTCTACCCTCATCTGGTTATTTAGGTCTGAACCTGGAACCAATTTACAGGAAAAAACTAAAACCTGCAGACACTCAGCCCTCCGTGGAACGGTTTGGAGACCCCTGGTGTATACGGTACAGTATGCTACTGCAATAGTATACGGAAGGAGAATAAAGAGCATCTGTAGCCAACCGCCTGCGTTTTGGTCCATGTCCTTACACACCTGACACTGAGAGCTATGTTGAATAGAAAATAAAAATCTAAGTCTGATTTCTATTATATATAGAATCAACAATTGTGGATGTCAATTACTTTTTTCAGTTTCATGTTATTTCTGAGAACATTTTATATTCTTGCAGTAAGAGTGACAGCTACAGTACCTACTGTAGTGGTAGGAGTGACGCCAACTTTAGGATTAGCTACAACTAACATTATTTTTGGGGACCTGTTTTAGCTTGAAAGCGCCACCTTGCTCCACTTTCCTGAATTTACAGCACTATAAAGAATTAAGAGACCTTTGTACCTTTTTCTTTCCTTTCTAAAAATGTTGGAAATTATATTTTTGCGTGAAGAACATAAGTGTTACATTTAAGAGACCACTGCAAATTGAACCCTTTGGTTCCTCACTCAAAACTTTCCTTGTTAAATTCTTGTAGTAAAAGTATAGAAAATGGCTATTATTCCCCACAAAAATATGTTGATAGTTACCTATTTCCAATGACAAAACATGTATTTATTCTAGTAATACAAAAAATTAATAAGTGATGAATAAGTCCCCAAATGTAGTCCCCCATCATTCTCTCGTTATACTGATTGTGTTCATTATTTCTTGCACTTTTGAGTATGCTCCCATGTTCTTCTTGAATTTATCGACATGAGCATCAAGGATATGGACTTTAATGGACATCCTGCAGCCCATTGTGTCTCAGTTCTTCACCAGCACAACATAGTTTTTGGCCTTGCCATTGCCCACAAAGCCCTAAGCCACTGCGGCAAAGCTGTTCCAAGACGCTTTTTCCTTGCTAGTGAGCTTCTTAAAGAATGCATTGCACTCGAGGAACTTCTTTATTGGTGGCCAACGAAGACACCGACTGAACTTTGCCTCAGACAGCTTTGGGATGAAATCTTAAAAATACTTGAAGGATGCCTACTCCTTGTTTAGATTTCTGACATTGTTTCAAGGCCAAATTTGATATGCAGTGGTGGCATCAGCACATTCCGAGGGTACAACTGTGGCTCCCTTTTGGCATTGTTCTTCCCCAAAGAGAATTCTGTCCGCTGTGGCCAGTCCTGCTTGTTACAAAGGCAAATATAGCAGTGACACTGCCTTGGAGCCCCAATATGAATGCCACCATTTTGAAGTCTCCTGTGACTTCCCAGACATACTCATCTTGATGCTGTCGGGCAGCACAGCTTTTGGGCTCCTGGAAGAGCTGTCAAAGAAGTGGTGCCACTCTTTCTGGTTATAGGCAAATCTGATTGCATTAAACAGACTGGTCAAATTGTAGAAGAAGCAGAGCCCATCTTGACAGGTGAAGAAGCTAGAAAACGGTTGGTGACGCTTTGACCTGAGACTTTCAACCAACAAGTTCCACTTTGTGTGTCTTGACATCAAAAGCTCAGCATAGGACTGGTGACACTGAATCTGGAATAGTCTGGAAAATTGGGTACATTTCAAAAATTGTCACACAAGCAAGATTTTTGGGGGAAAAATGTCTAGGCTTAAGCAATTAGGAAACACTTACTACCCAGAGAAAAAAAAAGTTTATTAATGTGTTACAAGACATTAGGTTTCTTATTGAAACAAAAATCCTGTTTAATTACACACTTGTGTTTACATTCTACAGAATGTTTTGTAATTGCCCTCTTTTTCCACAAGTGTAATTACGATACAATGAATCGTTATTCCAATATTATTACATGAAGTTACATAGTAATATGTGTAAACTTAAGGGAAAGTGTTACTGAACGTAACCATTGTAATTATTAAATGTATTTTATAAAGCTTTTTTATGTCAATGTGGTGTCATATCTATTAATCTCTATAATTGTTCTGTACTTTGTCATCAGAGTTCTATTGTTTGTCTCAAAGTAGCCACTGCATGTCCATTAGCTAATAAGGATCCTACAAAGACAAAATCTATTTTATTGTATTTAATGTTTTATTATTATGATACATTTCTCTAAGTACTTAATTGTTGATGGTTTTCTGTGAAATGAGTTACAACTTTTTATTTAGAGAATTCAAGGTGAAACCTAGTACTCTTACAGTTGTGCACTGTATTACGGCAATATTTAAAGCATACCAAGATGTACAATAATAAGGAATGATAAAGTCACCCATGGTATTTTTGTGTCTCTTGTCACCCCAGCTTAAGGGCAGTGGTATTGTGAAACATGCAGGAGTGACATCTAAGGGCAGCAGTGAGTTTGTTGAAGAAATCGTCTTCGAGCACCTCACTCCTGGTAGCGTCATTGCCTTCAGGTCAGATCATTATAAGCAGCCCAATATGCACACAAATAAAGAAGTACAAATACTTTTGTTGTTTGTGTCCTTCAATAGATCAGGTGGTACAGCAGCTTATTGTAGGTGAAAAAAGTTCTAGCTTTTGAACAACTTTTTACTGCAGCGATCACTATAGCTATTTTATAGGTCTTCTTGCCTTGTCCTAATGTTTTTATATTATCTTAACAATTCTTGTTTGTCAGGCTTTGTTTTTCACTGAAATTTGTAATGTGTCTGGTTACATTATCAGGGTGAGTTTGGACCCCAGTGCCCAGGAGCTGGTAGGAACCATCAGATATCACCTGATCCAATTTAGCTCCAAGTATAAGCCTGGCAGTTGGTCCAATCAGCAGACACCAGCAATATTGGAGAAACCCCTGGCACAGTGAGTATACAGCAAAAAAGCTCCCGAACATCTGGATTGCATGATCCAAGGGGTCTTTCAGTACCTTGTCAGCAAAGGTATTTTCTATGATATCTACTAATAATACTACATTCAATGGTTTTAAGATTGTAATGTAGCAAGAAATTAGTTCGCTATTTTGAAATTGTCTTAAAGCTACTACACTGCTCAAAGAAAGAGGAACACTTAAATCACAGATCGGGTCTCGATGAACAAAAATATCAAAATCTTTTTTGTCCATTGTGTAATTCGTTTAGACAAAATGATGTAACAGATTATTGGAAACCAGAATTGAGGGCTAGATTCAAACCGAATATCAAAGTAATCAACTGAAATCCCAGGCTGTTCAAACTTGCATTTCATCACGGCAACTCATAATGTGCCCCCCCCCATGTATGTCTGCATGCACTCCCCACAATGGATCAGGGCATCAGTGAGGTCCTTGACTCCTGATGTTACTTTGCAACATCTAATACACTAATACATTACGTCCCAGAAGTTTCCAAATTGATTCAGGTCTGGAGAATGTGAGGGCCAGACCATGGCATTAAAGCCTTTGTCATCATTAATGCCTTTGACATCAGATGCATCGATACATTGCGTCCCAGAAGTTCTCAAATGGATTCAGGTCTGGGGAATGTTAATGGCATTAATGCCTTTGTCATCCTGGAACTGCCTACGCACACTGGTCAAATACCAGTGACAGAACCCAGGACCCACTGCAACAGCATAAGGTCTGACTATGGGTCTGAGGATTTCATCCTGGTACCTAACTGCAGTCAGGTTGCTAGCATGTGGAGGTCTGTGCGACCCTCACAGGATATGCTTCCCCAGACCTTCACTGACCCACTTCCAAACCGGTCATGCTGGATTTTTCAGGCATCATAACGTTCACCATGGTTTCTTCAGACTCATGTCTGTCATGTGCCCAGTGTGAACCTGCTCTTATCTGTGAAGAGAATGAGGTGCCAATGCCGAACCTGCCAATTGTAGTCTTTTCTGGCAAATGCCAATTGAGCTGCATGGTGCTGGGCTGTGAGCACAGGTCCCTTTAAAGGACGATAGGCAGTGTGGTTAGCTACAGGTCAGCTGAAGTAGCCCATTGGAGGTCATTTTGTAGGGCTCTGGCTTTGCTCTTCCTGTTCCTCCTTGCACAAAGTAGCAGATAGTGCTCCATGCTACCGGTGGTGACAAGGACACTAGCAAAACTAGAATGAGAAGAAGGTCAGCTGTAATAGTCAGGTACGTCTTGACCTGCAACACAACCAGGAGGGCTCAGGACAAAGTCTTTTGGGTCTGGTACTGCAGAGGTATGGGCCAAGACCTCATGTTTTTCTATGTTGAAATGGAACAGGATACAAGGAAGTATTTATAGTGCTAACCTATCGCCCCCGGCACAATATTATAGCAGCATAAAACCTTGTTTTTGAGACAGGGGTCCAATGACACTGTGGCCCAATCCCGGGGGAGGTGAACAGGCAACAGCCTAACAGGCAAGAAATCAATCTACCCACATTGCCAAGCATCAGCAAAAAGGACATCGACCAACCGCAACCACCCTGAATGAGGGCCGAGTGTTGCCAGCAGAGTTTACTACAGTTGCTTGAGGGGACGCAATGGAATGACAACAGCAAGCCAGCGACTCCGCCCTCGAATGACATTGGAGAGAGGGCATCCCAGTGGAGATTAGAGCCCACATGGCAAAACCACAAGGGTGGACTTTATCAAGCTTTTCCATTCACCTTCATTCCCCTGGGCGAGGCTGCTCCAGTTGTAGACATTTCCTAATATCTGAGACACATGCTTACAAAGTAGCTAAGTAGGCAAAGTTTTCAGCCAGTGATTGAGTTGTGTGAGTCCGCTGTAACGCTTGTCACAACCCCTAGCTGGGAAGGGGCTAGAGTCTATTACTCGATGCTGACATATTTCTCGCTAATTTACACGCTGATGCTATGTTCTGCTGCTATGTTCATTACCTATGACTGTTTCATCCTAATGTTGTTGGTGCTAACGTGAATAACAATATCTCTATACTTGCCTGTTTTAGACTTCGCTAGCACCAACCCTAGATTTGCGGCTACGTTGGTGGCTCTGCCCCCTGGTAAAGTGTACAACGCCATTTGATTCTTTAGTCCAATACTGCGTCTAATGGACAAGAATTTTGTGTTTATCCCGTAGAAAATGCCTGGTGATCATTCACCTCAGAGGATGGCTTGTGCCTTGTCTCCGAATCCAGTGGGGAAAACCTGTTAAGTCTCTGTTGGCTCTAGCAGCGACCCATGTTTAACTGGTTGTGGCATTTATCCAAGTGATCAATAGAAAGTTATTGCCTAGCTGCAACTGTTTATACGCTAACATAATCCTTGTCTGACATTTGCGTCATAAACTGAGCCTCTAATTCCGCTATCTTAACCTGAAGATGATGGTTCTCCTTCATGTTAAATTTACAACAGCTGCAGTGACAAGGCATGATGGTACTTAGCTTCAGGTGTTCAGGTGCGAGTAGCTCGTTTGATATGTCCAAATAGTCAGCACATCAGCAAACCCACAATGCAGCAGTTCAACAGCAATCCAATCTGTCACCTGTGCCGTCTGTGGCCATCACCTGCAAAACCATTCTTTTTTTGATGGTTGTCTTCTGTTGCCTCTCTAGTGTAACTTGGTGTCGCTGTCATTTGCACCAAACCAAGTGACATCGATCCACAATCGGTTATAATTCCTAACTGGACAGATTGATATCCCAGAAGTTTAACTGACTTGGTGTCATGCTGAGATGATTACATTTTTTTTTTTGTGCAGTGTATATTAAAAAGGTGCTATGAAAAAAATTATATTGTTGTTTTAGTATAAAAAAATTATATGAGAATTAAATGTTTATTTTGTAATTCTTTTTACATTATTAACACTAGAAGCGCCAGAGCAGGCACATTTCACCCAGTGAAGAGGAAGAAAATGATATATTGGCTCTCGATAACATTCCAGGACCCTTCTTTTTTTTACTTTTCCTAAATGTGTGTTTTATCTCCCAGTAGTTTAACATTTTCAAAATTACACCAAGAAAAGCTGATTTAAGGATATTTCATTCCTGTTCAATGTTAAATTGCGCGTTCGGCCATTTTTATTCCTGCATTTCATGGTTGCAGTTCTCTTTTCTATCAGCAGATGTCGCAAGGGCTCCCGTAAACGAGCCTTCTGTTATTTAGAAGAAAAACAATCTTCATAGTTTATAAATATATAAATCAGGGGTATTCAATTAAAATGTAGAAAGGTCCAGCTAGACCAAATTACTTCAAGCAAAGGTCCGGAACGTCTTATTTGTGTTATGATGCAGTGCCATACATATTGAAGTAGTCTAGTAGTTTTATGTATGTAGAAAACAACATTTTATTTTATTTGACTCTCAAATAAAATAGGGTACAATTCAATAATAATAATACATATAGCTGCCAGCAGCAATTTGGGTTACTCCAAAAAATTGGGGACAATTCGAAAATTGACAGACATGTGTACCGCACGCATACGCAAAATGCGGAAGCGTAAAAGCACATTTTATGCTGCAGCAGACAGAGAGAGCGGGAGATGAACGATGGACCCTGTGTTTACAATCGGTACACTCTAACCACAGCACCATTTCACTATTTTGGAATGTTTGGTATTTTTCTAATTGAAAATATACATGACGGAGTGACCCTAATAATAAAACTGACAATTACAATAAGATTACTCCTGACGGAATAACCCGGAGTAAAAAGAATAATCCTGACAGAGAACATAGGAATAGGAATAATCCTGACGGAGAACCTAACTGTAAATTAACAACTTTTCCCCATCAAGGCGCGGTGTTGCGTTACACAATAAATGGCCACTAAAATGGACACATTTGGCATTAAATTCTGGGTAGTGTAGAAGTCGGGTGACTTCCCAGAGTCCGAATCAGAGAATGATCACACAATAAAAGTCTTTCAAAAAGAGATCGTCTTTATTAATACAGATATATATACCCGGAGATCAGATTTCACCCTCTAGCAAGAGCAAAAAGAAAAAGATCTCAGGTCCGAACGCAGCGGACCTTGTTTATATGGACAGTTTCCCCCCACAACAGAACACACATACACCTGAGTCATGTTTAGTGAGGTCTTCTGTAAGAAACAGGGTGGGGGGAAACTGTCCATATAAACAAGGTCCGCTGCGTTCGGACCTGAGGTCTTTCGCTCCTGGGCTCACAATCAGTATCAGTATGTGCGTGCGTGTTTAAGCTCTGTGTCAGATAGCGTGTTTTACTGAGCACAGTGTCCTCGCCTCAATCTCGGGGCCTTGGACCTATAATGTCTACTTCATCCGTATAATATTAAACTTACCCATAACTAAAATATCATTACATATTTCACACTGTCAACAGTACAACAGTACAATATTAAGCTAAACCATCAATGAAGAAACATTTCATATTTCACAGTAGCCGCAAACAAAATATATGTTGAAGCACAACCCTATTTATGGAAAGATGAAAGTAGGCCAGCTGGTTAGCGGTTAGCGGACAATATTGTTATGCGTCTGCGAAAAGGAGATGTAAAGTCAGCGTTCAATGTTCAGGGAACCAAACTTGTGAGCTCTGCCAGACAGAATCTATTGATTCGCGATGCGGTCTTTAGGTGGGGAATGGGTGCATTCTTTACTAGCTCAAGCAAAAAATAAAAAAAAACGCATAATGAAATTCCCTAAGACTAACCTATTAGAGTATTCACTAATTACACACACTCATTCGATTGCTCATTTTCATATCAGGTGATTTTACATGAATGTTTTTATGTAAAACGCATTCTATAGATTTTATAATGTGTTATTTTCTCTGCCACTTTTTATTGTACAACATAATAATAATACATATAGCTGCAAGCAGCAATTTGTGTTACTCCAAAAATTGGGGACAATTGGGAAAGTGCGGAAGCGTAAAAGCACATTTTAAGTTGTAGCAGACTGGAGGAATTGAACCATGAATCCTGGGTTCACTATAAGGACACTCAAACCACTGTGCCACTGGCAAAGTTACCAATATAACGATTTTGGAATGTTTGGTATTTACCTAATTGAAAATATACATGAAAGAGTGTTAGAAATATGTTCTTACTTTGTTCTTTTAAATGTCACTTGTTTTATTTAGTGATATTTGGGTTTCGTAAGCAGGTCGATTTATTGTGAAATTTAGAACGTAACGCAGACTTTAGCCATAGATCGACTGTAAGGTGAAGGCGCAAGACAATCTCCTTGACATCAGCAGTTCAGTTGCCAAAGTCATTTTGACTTTATATTTTCTTCCTTGCCATTTGTATTATTCCACCAATAAAAACTGCAATATTGAGCGCGATATTATATCGTATAAAACCAAGCCAAAGCGGCATCTTCACACATTGTAGTTACTGCAATCGTTACACCCTTACCTCAAAAACGGAGCAACACTGAATCAAAACACTTTTACACAAGATAACAGACACCCAAAAGTTTCGGCCTTGACTTTGGATCCGTACAAGATGCGCCATCAAGTGACCATTACGTGTCAGTAAATACGTTCCTGTCTGTAGAGTCATGGACAAATTTTGCCCAAACTGCGCTTTAGGGGGGTAACAATGGCTCGGCGCTTCTAGTGTTAAAGAAGGTTCTCAAACCCACTGCATATTTGTATAATTATTAATGGGCTTTGTTTCTCTAGTTTTGCTCCAATGTTCTGTGTTTTCTTATTCCCTGGCAGAATCATGTCTAAGTTGACGCTGGCTGACATGAACATGCTAATGTTCCGTTGTGACTCTGAGGAGCAGGAGGATGGAGGAGGCTGCTACAACATCCCATCCTGGACCAGCTTTAAGTACGGTGGCCTGCAAGGTACAGTACAGTTCTTTGCAGTTTAGTCCCGAATTAACAGAATTTAAATGGAATTGATCTCAACGGTTTTCAGCAAGTTACCCTTAACCACTGATACTGGGTGAGATATTTTTCAGATTTTCCCATTGGGTTAGGATGCATACTATTAACAGATTATTTGTGGATAAGCAACTGCTTTTAATGTTACATTTTGTTACCGATTGACTATCCAAATAAAGTGTTACCCATTATTATTATTATTATACAGGCTTGATGTCTGTGATGGCAGACATTCGTTCTAAGAATGACCTGGGACACCCCGTGTGCGATAACCTAAGACAGGGTGATTGGATGATTGACTATGTCAGCAACAGGTTGGTGTCCCACAGTGGAGCACTAGGAGAGGTGAGCACAATTTGAATGACTGCTACTCAAACTGAATAAATCTTCATTTTAGGCGAAGTTGCTAAATAAGCTTAAAATGTACTATTTATTGAATAAAATGACATAACATTTGGCCATTGTAGGGTCATTAGTCAACCAGTGTGGTAGTAGTAGTAAGAATGGATGATGCTTATGATAATTGTTAAGGTTGGTGTTGTATAAAGTGTGGTTTAAAATGTTCCAGGTGGGGCAATGGTTTGAAGAGTTGTTTCGCTATCTAAAGTATATCCCACGCTACCTCATCCCCTGCTACTTTGACGCCATCCTAGTCGGAGCCTATACTACAGCTCTAGACACCACCTTCAAGATGATGTCCAGGTATTTTTCACAGAAACAGCCATACGTTTTTTTTTTAACTCAATATTACAAAGTGGAAATAATGCAATAATTGTAAGCAGTGCTTGAAATCAAATATTTTTTGCTCACCACCCACTATATCTAGTGATTTTCAGAGGTTACTAGCCATTCAGAATATCCGCTAAAAATAAATTCACTGCTGTTCAAAAGTTTGGGTTCACTTGTAACCTAAAGGAAAACTAAATTTTATGTCCCTAAAACTAATGCGAAATTGGTCAGAAAAACAGTGTAGGCATTAATGTTGTAAATGACTATTAGCTGGAAACTGGATTTTTTTTATGGAATGTCTAGGGAGGCATACAGAGGCCAATTGTACGTATAGTGAATGCCTACAAGCACTTCCCTTCGAATCTAGCCAGCGCTGAAAGTTTATTATGTGAATGGCATACAATTGGTCATACCTAGACACAATTCATATATGATTTATTAGTTGGTTCTTGCTCTTGGTTAGGGAGTGGTCATTTGTGGGCTTTAGGCAGACTGCCTCATACACATCACTTTTTAGAACTAGCTTCAGGAATGGCCCAGGTCTGTAATGATACATTGTAATAAATGTAATGTAAATGTAATAAAAATATAAGACAACAGTACTAACTCGGTCAGAACTATTAATAAATATTACAAGCTAGTATTACTTAGTTACATAATTCAAAACTGCCTTTGGCTTCAGTAATCATTCCCTTTAATCATTCCCTTGCTCAACTTCAAGTGACTGTGTCTGGGGGGAGTTCTGAATCATTAAATATAGTTTTTTAGATTTGCATGAAAGAGAAAAGCATTTTGTAACAACAACAACAAAAATATGCCTACTTTTCCAATTGCTGCCATAACTGTTCCAGGTGTTGTTCAATTCCCCAATAGGCCCCAAAGAAGATGTCTTCTTCCTGTTTTCATTAGGATTGGAGAATTCTGGCTAACTTACACAAAGCTCTTGAGTGAGTTTTCCCAATTCAAACTGCTTTTGTGGTAGAAGCTGTAAGGATCAGTCATTATACCTTTAAATTTGCTAGTCATGGCGTTCCTTGAGTATTGCATCTCTGTTGGCCAGCTCAAGCCATGCAGTGGATCCCTACAGTAGTACCTACTTTCTCTCTTCACTCAACTTGGTGACGACAGCACTCTTCCAGGGGCGGCACCAAAGATTTAGTTTTGCAGGTGCTATGGGGTAGCTTGACTTGTCAGCGAGGGTGCTTTGAACATTTTAGGTTTTCCATTGATGTACGCAATACCCGCTCTGCGCAATACCCGCTCTCCAAAACACATGCTTTTTTAGGTTCGTGGGACAAGTCAACTTAAACAACTATAGGAGACCAAATATCTTTGACCAGACTAGTTTTAATGTAATTACATGGTGGTTCATACAGAGAGGACAACTCCAAGATGAAAGAAGCTGTTACATGGCATGCAGCCAACTTTATAACTTTGCACAGGTAGACCCCTCCCTTCACCTGTATCAGCCAATCAGAGGCACTGGTGGGAAAACTCAACCGAGTACAAAGGCTCCTTACATTCTCTCAAAGCCACGTAATCAATACAAAATGGAGGATGTTATCGATATACAAAATGGATGACCTAACCAATGTTTACACACATATATAGGCACATTAAACTTATGAAACTAACTAATTATGCATTTATTAATAGGGCCTATGGATTTTACCAATACAATTTATCCTCTACATTCCCCCCTTATGAGACTTATGAGTCTCATCACACGATGTAGAACATAAAACATAAATAACTTCCTACTTAACCCCACGGCAAAATTAACCACTCCTTTATTTTTCTAGGAAATGGAAAAAGGCCAATTCCCTTCGTCATCCTATGGAAAACCCAGTCATGGGAAAAACCTAATGACAAAAAGGATTACAAATATCAACTAAACTAAACTCGCTCACTAAGTTTGTACTCAGATCACATAACCCTGAGAAAACAAGAAACATGCTAAAACACAAATTAAGTCATCTCATGGAGACAAGTTGAATGAAAGTTCATAACAGCTGATGAACGAAGATCCATGTCCAGCTTCCACTGATCCAGGAACTGTCGGCTCCATCCAGTGGATGTCAGCATCACCAGAAACTTCTGGAAAGAAATCAAACAAATAATCAAAAACAAATCGATTTGAAATCAGAATTGGAATTCCTCCCCCCTTTGGAGCAATGTTAAGATTCCTTCAATAACCCAACATACCTCGTCTTTCGCAATATGTATGGCTCGACAGGACTCTTGTCAACAGTCCTCGTCACTCACATAGTCATCTAACTTGTAATCTCCAATATCCACAAGGACATCTTGATAAGAGCCATCGGTCGATAATAGAGGCATGGTTACTCCTTGTCCATCTGGCATCATTACACCAACCCATCTCAACAACATGGCTTTTGCACACGTGAGCATTATGGTACAACAACAAAACAAAAATCCAAACACTACAACTATAGGTGCGAACACTTGGACCAATGTCATTCCCCAGGGTCCCAATTTGTCCTGTAACCAATTTGTTGCAGACCAACCTGCATCTTTAGATGGACCAAAGGCATCCCTTATGTGCTCCAGTGCAGTGATGATATTGGTCATGTTATCAGTGGAATCGGGTATCAGTGTGTAACAGACCTCTCCTGTCAAATTGAGTGTAACACATAACCCTCCTTGTCTCGCCAGAATGTAGTCAAGGACCATTTCATGTTTTAACAGAGTTTGTCTATGACTCCTAGCTGACTCCTAGCTGTGTTTGACAAAAGCTCATATCCTTTAATGGTCTCGTTGGCAAAAGCTTGCAGTGTATAAGTAATGTTATCAATGTGATCAGCCAAATAGGTTACACCATACCACGGAAATAAACCGAGACCCCATTTTTTCCCCTAAGGAAATCTTCCAATGATATGATTCAAGGGTATTAAATTGGGCCATTTCTCTCCTGTTCCTAATGCTATGTGTATCTTTTACTTGCATAGATTCAGATTTACTTTCACTCTGCATCTGCTATACTGTCAAAACATTATATGGAAGTTTCAATAGTGCCATATAACAACATCCGGTCTACCCATTAGGGAGGAAACTATCTTTAAAATTACCCAATGTCAAATTTGCAATCATTGTCTGATTAGTAACTTCCAATGTCTTGCTTTTCCTATCCGAAATGTCAAACGTGACAGTATGCATGCTACCGCTAGTACCTCCTAGCTGTACATCTAAATGCATCACATACTTGGTGCTCTCAGCTATTCCCAAAAACACTCGGTCTACACCCAGTGTTCCGTTTGAACAGAAACAATAAGATGCTCGTACTGGTGTAGCGTCAATTGAATCTGGTTCTGCTCTGCCTGTCTCTGGCAAATCGGATAAGCTCACGTATGTCAAATTCATCAACCAACAGCATTGTAATGGTGGTCTGAATAAAACAAGGACATTAGCTGCCCTCACTTTCTTAGAGAGGTATTGCTTATAGTATAGCCATGACAACGCTGCAGAGTGACACACTAAAGTCAATGGTTCTGGTATTGTCTCCACGATTGTAGGCCACGTGCTCGGAGACGGAACGCTCACTATACACGGGCAACTATCATGGCTTGACACTTACTGAATGAGTCAATTGTTGAAACCACATATTTTGACCTGCCCATGGGTCTGCAATTTTTACTGCAGCAACGTCAAAACCAAAGGCCTTCCATTCTGCCTCTCTTTTGTAACGCACATGTGCATCCTCTATCAAGTCAGTCACAGTATCAATTTTGTCTTTATAATAGATAGGTCTTAACCCTACAATAGTCAATGTTGTCAATATTATCAGTCCTATTGTCAATTACAAGAACCCTTCGCATCTAATACTTCTCTGTTGTCTTCCGGTTCTTCCTCTCCACTTGTCATTGCTTCTTTCGGGTCTGCTGCAATGGTTCAGGTGGATCCAACCTTGTCGGCCCTCCACTTTGACTGCTGTTGGTGTACTCAATATTACCTGGTGCGGCCCCAGCCACCTTGGCTGTCTCCATTTTCGCTTGTAGACCTTTACCAGTACCTGATCACCTGATTGTATGACGATGTCCTGGTCCTCTGTCGGTGGACCCTGAGATTGTCGTACCTGTGAATACACACTTCTCAAAGCCGAGGTTAGTCCTTTCAAATACTTACTCAATCCCTGATCAAACTCTTCTAGTCCAGACAATCCCGGAGGTCTCATTGAGGGTACTGTCCTTGGTCTCCCTGTCACAATTTCATGGGGCGTAAGGCCTGTGCCTCTGTGTAGAGGCTCTCATGTTCATTAGGGCTAATGGGCTTCGGTTGTGCTGTAGTCTACAGCTGCTGGAAAACCTTCTGTACCGTTGGCTGCAGGCTGCTCCTGGGCTGTGGTTGGATCAACTGCAAAGGTCACGATCTTTCCCTTGAATATCATCTGTCCTTCCAAATGCACAGTTGCTCTCTGTCTCACCTGCTGGAAATGTGGGGCACAAGTCTGACAGGGATTGATAAATACCTGAGGCAGGCTTTGGTGCATATGGCGGAGGTAGAGCTGTGGATGGGATAGCATCTTTTGAGATATTTAAGTTAAGTTTACTCTTACTTGTTCTCCAACTTCCATAACTGGAACAGTGTGTTGCTACTAACAGTTGATTTCTTGTCTCTGGTTTCCCTGTCCTGGGATTTTTGAACCAGTATCTGTTGAACTGTTATCAAGTGTCCCTTTGAAAAACTGCCAGTAGGTGGCCATGGTTGGTCAGTATCCTTAGTCCACTTCTCCCACTTCCTGCTAATCTCTTTTAACTTCCTAGCAAAGGCAGGGTACTTTTGCATTAACACCACTAAGGGGGCGTTGTCCTCAGGATTTGTTTCAATTTCTACTAAATAAGGCATGTTTTGGGAGGAGCTTTGAGTTTTTGACACACCCCCAGATACACCGTAGGCAGAATGCTAACTTCAACATTCACACAATCTTAAAAATTCACACAGTCCACAACTCTGGAAAGCTAACCCTAACATATATTAATATGCCGGTATTTTCATTCTTGCCCTTAGAGTCTTACAAAGTGGACAATAAACATTCACAATGATGAGCTTTCAGACACACTTTCATACCTAAACTACTCCAAATCAATTAAAATGTTCCTAAGATCTACCCAAAGTGAAAAACAAAAACAAATGAATTACTAATAAATGTACTAAATGTAAATACATACTGCTCAAACTAGTCACTAAAAGCTTTGCACAAAAATTTTAAAATGTTAAATCAACCAATCTCTCATAATCCCCTTTTCACGCCATCTAGGCGTGACTATACCGGCCTAAATAAAAACAGAAAAAATTAAGAAATGCAAAGTTAATAAGAAATTTGATATTCCCCCTTTTGACACCCGATAGGGTGTCACAATCCATCTGACCGTTCTGAACACACATTTATTCTGAATTGGCTACCAGCCACCCAGGAACTTATAACCCGCTTACCTTAAAGAGACGGTCAAACCCCATTATCAGAAACAGTTACTCATTCACCTCCCCCACCACAAACCAGGAATCAGCATCCGTCAGGTGCATTTTCCTTCAATAATCAGCCTCCAACCTAGCACCCAACAGAGGCATCATCCCCGCTGCCTGCACAACATATGTAACAGATTTCTTCAAACAGAGAATCAAACTGGGAATAATACAAGCAGTAAAACATATTAACATAAAAATCATAACAAGTAAGATGAGAAATCCAGTAACCACCATAGCTGAGTACTTACCAAACCACCCAGTCAACCACGAGAACAGCCCCGTCTCCTCCACTCCGGCCATGCCCTTTATGTCCATGGATAACCTATCTAGCCCACTCAAGGCCTTGGTGATACTGCCATCCACTGTTCCCCAAACATCTTACAGACCCCTCCCTGACTGGCTAGGATCATATCTAGGGCCATACGGTTTTCTCTGGCTGTGCGGGAAGTGGCATTGTACATAGAGGTTACCGGGACCAGTGGCTGTCCCGTTGGTGGAACCGGTGGTCTGGACCTCACTGTCAGGGTAAAGGAACCAATGGTGTCTGTCCCCAACCTCTCCAGTCCCAGTGTTTAATGGCCAGCATCTGTAAGCTTAATAGACTTGATGGTTAGTAGGATTTCATCGCTTTTACAAGGGTCACGCACCGTGCCCAGCCCTCCCCAACTATGGAGAATCTTTCTACTTTGGAGGCATCCCCAATGCTATAAGGTTACCCTCTCGTCCATTCCCAAAAAGGACCTGCATTAGTAATCATATAGTCCCAATAAGCACAATCCCTCCCATTGCATAGATAGAAAAACTAGTCTTTCTGCTGTAGGGGTATAATTCTGCCTGTCTGTGTGTGTATGACATCGTGTAGGCCCGTCAAAGGTCAACTTCACCCACTTCTTTCAAAAGGTGTGAGTGAGTAAGTGTGTGAGTAAGAGTGTGAGTAAGTGTGTGAGTAAGTGTGTGAGTAAGTGTGTGAGTAAGTGTGTGAGTAAGTGTGTGAGTAAGTGTGTGAGTATGTGTGTGAGTGAGAGAGTGTGTGAGTGAATGTGAGTGAGTGTCTGTGTGTGTGTGTTTGTGTATAATGAATACTATTTCACCTCTAAACCATCAACCACCTATTTCTTCCTCTTGCAGAGTCTAAACATGAAAGCCTCTAATGAGATCTGACTATGTGTGGGGTGTGTGTTTATGTAAACGAATTCCCTGTTATATTGGGCCTATACTAGATTCTAACCTAATCATGGGTGGCCTGCCATGTTACACACTTAATTTATCCCTTACCACCACACCCTATATTATTCATTAACAGACTCCCAATTCCATCCTACCTATTTTGGAGATTCTTCCCTCTCCGGGCTCTATCTAGTTCTGTGATAAGTTCAAGGAAGTAAACCACACAAGGGAAACCCTTCAACCAGCCTTTACTTGGCAAATACGACGAAGGTTAAATCTTATCTTAAGTGCCTCAAGCACTGTGAAAACAAATCCAGCAACACGGGTCTGAAATACCACGTGTAGCTGGTACACCTAACAGCAAACAATCACTCATACTGAAACAAGACACACAATCCACTGCACAGGTACCACAATATACAATTACACAATCTCGTCTGGAGTTTTAATGTTTGGTCTCCACCCCCAACAAACTATACTTAAAATTATACTGGTGATTTGTAGCTTATTCACCACGGGCCTCCAACCCCACAAAACTATACTTAAGCTATATTGGTGATTCGTAGCGTATTCACCACGGGCCTCCAACCCCACAACCGTTTTTTGAGGTTCCCTAACACTCCTCGGGACTTGCACCCAGCGCCCCCTAACGGCGTCGCCGCGCCGCAAGGTCTCCCGGCTCGTCAACCGAAAGCAGGGCCCGCCACCTTCAAGGAGTTCGGAAATAAGTAATTTTCCAGGCCTTTAACCTCTAATTTCGATACGAGGTCGCCGCCTCGTATCAGGCCTTGAACCTAGATTTCGATACGAAGTCGCCCCTTCGTATCGGGCCTTGAACCCAGCGCTATTCCTATTCGGCCGTTATTATACACACATAAAATACAGACTTTAATTTATACTCTCCATACTGTTCTCAAACGATTAAAAAAATTTGAGTATGGTCAATACACAGATTTGTTTTAAAAACAGGTTCTGCTTACCTTTTTAAGTTGCCAGGCTGAAAATCGTTCGGAACTTCCGGTGGCTCTGGTTTGGTCAATTGGCCTGAACATCCTCTAATCCCGGTCGAGCCCCCATTTTGTAGAAGTCGGGTGACTTCCCCGAGTCCGAATCAGAGAATGATCACACAATAAAAGTCTTTCAAAAAGCAATCGTCTTTATTAATACAGATATATATACCCGGAGATCAGATTTCACCCTCTAGCAGGAGCAAAAAGAAAAGATCTGAGGTCCGAACGCAGCGGACCTTGTTTATATGGACAGTTTCCCCCCACCCTGTCTCTTACAGAAGACTTCACTGAACATGACTCAGGTGTATGTGTGTTCTGTTGTGTGTGGCTCTCGTTGTCTAGGAGTGAGCCATCTGGCGACCTTGAGTGCGATGTTTTGGCTTGTTCTGCTCCTCTCGCTCCTGGGCTCTCCATCAGTATCAGTATTTGCGTGCGTGTTTAAGCTCTGTGTCAGATAGCGTGTTTTACTGAGCACCGTGTCCTCGCCTCAATCTCGGGGCCATGGACCTATAATGTCTACTTCATCAGTATAATATTAAACTTACCCATAACTAAAATATCATTACATATTTCACACTGTCAACAGTACAATATTAAGCTAAATCATCAATGAAGAAACATTCAGATTTCACAATCCCCCTTTTGATCTCGTCTCCAAGATCAACCAAATTCGTCTTCAACACCTGTGGAGCCAAGGGCAACAGGGGCAGCATCATGGGGTTCCCCCTTTATTACCGTTCCTGTTCCCTGGCACATAATTTCCCAGTGTCCCTCCTGATTTACACAAACACCATTTTCTTAGATCTTATATATGACACCAACAAAATCATTCACAGTCTAGTTTTGACTTCCCGCTCCATCTGAACCTTTTGGTTGCAACCTCTATTCCAATGCATGGCCTAGTCTAAATTTATCTGAGAAGCTATCCCTCGTCCTCTCCCTTCATCTGGCATGGCACATGGTCCTTTTCTTCTTCTCCATTTGTTCTTGTCCATTTACATACTGACCCAAAGGCCTCTCTGCCTTGGTCCTGATGTTCAAAAACATTCTTTTAGTCTTCATAGTGAGGCACTCTGTGCCTCAGATCTGTTAAGGGTCTGGCCTTCTGCCTTTACCCTGAAACATTGATTATGTGCTTTGAATCGGGTCCTGGAACCCAGAAGGTGCCTAAGGGAAAGGTTCTGGAGGTTTCACTTCATCACGTTGGTCCAAATTGTCTCCATGCACTGAGTTAGAGGTTTGCAACACCATCCTTATAGGAGAAAAGAGAAGACAAAAACACTGCCTCAGTTGACATGTTCACCTTAGCCTTAATATTTAGTCACACTA
>JACXGK010007664.1:0-24592 GCA_016801125.1 Novumbra hubbsi
GTGTGTCTGCACCTCCATGTATGTCACCGTAGCTGGTGGGGCTGTGTGTGTCTGCACCTCCATGTATGTCACCGTAGCTGGTGGGGCTGTGTGTGTCTGCACCTCCATGTATGTCACCGTAGCTGGTGGGGCTGTGTGTGTCTGCACCTCCATGTATGTCACCGTAGCTGGTGGGGCTGTGTGTGTCTGCACCTCCATGGCCAGGCGTGCTGCGGTGCCTGTGTCGCCTTATGGCTGTTGAGCTTTGAAGAGCTTATTGGATAGAGCTCTGAGCTGATCCTGTGTGCAGCTGGGGTCTCCTCAATCCCTTAACTCTCCTTCCCTTTCTCCCAGCACCGGAGGAGAGCATCAGGAGCAGAATCTCTAGCTCCCTCTCCCCATTCTGTCTCTCACTTTCTCTCTGTACAACTTTGTCCCCCCCCCCCCCTCTTCCATCTCTCGTAATGGATGATCCGAGCTTGTCTTACTGATCTCTCACTCTCTCTTTGTCCCTAAATCTCTCCCCTCTCTCCCTCTCTGGTAATGGATGAGCCCTGTGTTGTCTTGTTGACTCCCCACTTTTTAGAAGCTTCTATTTTTAGCTCTGTGTGTGTGATCGTGTGTGCGTGTGTGCGTGTGTGTGTGTGTGTGTGTGTGTGTGTGTGATCGTGTGCATGTTGGGGAGTGTGTGAAGTACTGAGGCAGTGCAGAACTACCAAGGACATCAGGCCCAGAACAGACAGACCCAGCTATGACAGACTGACTGACACGGCACGGACAGAGACAGCTCGGGCAGACAGAAAAACAAACACGGCTCGGACAGACACGGATCGGAACGCCTGACGGACAGACCTGGCTCGGCCACAGACACGGCTCGGACCAACTGACAGACACAGCTATTTTTAAGACTCAATGCAGTCATTGTGGGACAGGTCAGTAGGACATCATTTCAGTCATGCTCTTTCACTTTGACCAAATACAAGGCTTTTATTCTCTTTATCCATAGATTTCACATGAGATTATTGCCTTGTTTTTGGACAGAGTCAAGGAGTAGATTTTCCCGTAACTCAAGCAACCGTCTAAACAATTCCTCAAGTATACCTGTTTTATACCTGATTTTTTTGTGAAGTTTGCAACATCATCTGGTGACGCAGCCCAAGGAGGTTCAGGTTCATGGAGACAACGCTCAAACAAACACACCTACACCCACTCAACAATGAAGCGCTTGAAGAAAACATAAACCCAGTCATCTTGCCCAGCATGTAACCCAAGGGACGTGTGCTATTAATTCAGTTCACATAAGCCATTTGTATACATAAAAACTGTGGAAACATGGTCTTAAATATCTATGCGGTATTGTTTCATTGACATTCCTGCTGCATGTTAGTTGGTGGTGCTGGCGTTAGAGGTGTTTCGGTGGTGACCAAGATTGGAGACACATTTTCTTCCCGAGTTTAGACATTAGCTGGAAAGCGCATCTGCTGAAATAGTATCCTACTGGCCGTTTTACAGCCTGATCATGGTTGTGATGGATTTTGATGTCTTATCTGATATGTCGAAACCTCCCACAATATTGTTAAGGCTATGTTATGGGAAGGATCTAGCTGCTGAGAAGGAAATTAGTGGAATGGTACCCAGAACATTCTGGCCAGGCTCCAAAAAACACATACATTTAGTGCAGTGAGACCAAATGTTTAAAGGCGCAGATAACATCCACTTATCAGTTCAACTTGGCGCCATGGTTTCTCCCCGCGTGCATTTGCCTTTTCCTAGTGAGAAAGAGTCGGCAAACAAATAAGAAACAAATGGAATTGGAAGTTTGGTTAACTTCTTGAATATTTGCAGTAAGTATTTATCAGAAGCTGTTAGTAAAGTGTTGATTCATCATCACCAACTTTCCAGATATTTTGTAATCTTTGTTACTTGATGTGGATTATGCCAAGAAGGGAGGCCAGTTGAGAGGGTATTGGAAGTAGTGCTGTCGGATGTGGTGTTGAGGATACTTCTGTTTGTCTATGTTGAAAACTGGTGATGTTGCGGTTATGTCAATGCCAGCATGTACACTATCTTTCAAAAAGTGTGGGTTCAGTTAGAAATCTCCTTGTTTCCCCTTGAAAAAAAAAACATTAAATAAATTGGAATAGGAAATATAGCAAAATTAATTGGAATTGTATTAATGGACACGGTTATAAAGAATGATTTTTAATTGTAATAATAATGTGGCCTTCGTCGTTTTGCTTTCGTCAATCCTACATTTGCTGTGAATTCCTACTTGCAGACCTTCGGCATTCGAGTTTGTTGAGGTAATTTGAAGAGATTTCAACCCCATGTTTCCTGAAGCACCTCACACAAGTGGGAGTGGCTTGATGTGCACGTCTTACGTACCATACGTTCAAACTGCTCCCATGACAGCTCAATAGGGTTGAGATCCGGTCATCGTGCTGGCGGCTCCTTTATCGACAGAATACCGGCTGTCTGCTTCTTCCCTAAATAGTTCTTGCAATGTTTGGATCTGTGCTTTGGGTCATTGTCCTGTTGTAGGAAGAAATGGTCTACAATCAAGTGCCGTTTGCTGGGTATAGCATTGAGTGACAGAATGGGGTGATATCCTTTTACCTTTTACAAATGGTCCATTTTAACCACACCAATGCACCCTCAGACCGTCACATTGTCTCTACCATATTTGATGGTGTCAAACACCTCTCCATTTTCATTTGTTTTGCGTCTGATAAATGTTCTTTGTGACCCGACAACACCTACAAATGAAATGTGTCTGTCTTTAACACTGTCTTTCTCTGTCCGGTGTCTGTGTTATTTTGCCCATCTTAAAAGTTTATTTTTGGTGTCTGTGATTTGGCTATTCTTTGCAACTCTGCCCAGATCGTAGTGTTGACGTTGAGACCGGTGTTTTAGGGGATTGTATATAATGACGCTGCCCGTTGAGGACCGGTGAGGTGTCTGTTTCTCAAACTAGACAATCTAATGTATTTACCCTCTTGTTCAGTTGTGCACCCGGTCCTTTCATCTTCATATTCTGGTTAGAGACCGTTGGCGCTGTTCCGGTCAATGGGAGTAGTACACAGCGTTGTAGGAGGTTGTTGATGCTCCAGATACTCAACTAGTCTAAAGAAGACCAATTTTTACTTCTTTATTCATTTGAAAATCACAGTTTTCAGCTGTGCTAACATAATTGCAATTTATTTTTCTAATGATCAATTAGCATTTTTTAACTTGAACTGAGGTATGATGGTTGCTGATTATGAGCCTCGGTATGACTGTGTAGAAATTCCATAATAACGCAGCCTATTCCAGCTAGAATAGTCAAGATTAACAATGCCTACATTTCTGAATAATTTGATGTTATGATGTTGAATAGACAAAAAACATACTTTTCTTGCAAAACAAGAACATTTGTTAGTGACCCCAAACTTTTGAATGGTAATGCATGCCTGAAAGATCTGAGAAACATTAGCATTTTAGGCATTTTTAACAGCCAGACTGATGATGACCGAATGGGCTTGGTGTTTCGTTTAATCAACATTGTGTGTGTATATTGTAGAGAGGAGAGAGTGTGTGTGGGAGTGTGAGAGTGTTCTGTGTTCAGCCAGCCGGCCAGCCATGGGAGTGATGAGGTAGACTCGTGCTCTGCCAGCTGCTTACTGGCTGGAGTTAGAACAGGGGGCGGAGTTAGAACACGGGGCGGAGTTACTTTGGCCTGCCTGCTGCAGAGAGAAAGCCAGAGCAAGGAAAATGAGTGGGAGAGAGTGGGAGAGAGAGGGAGAGAGAGGGAGAGAGATGGAGAGAGGGAGAGAGGGAGAGAGAGGGAGAGGGAGAGAGAGAGGGAGAGAGAGGGAGAGCGTAAAGCAGGAGAGAAACAGGGCTGAATCAGCTCCAAAGAAAATAGAGCACAGAGGGAGAGACCGCGGGAGTCTCTGCTACGGCATGCTTGCTCCTCCTGCCATCTCATTTCTAGTCCAGGCGCTGCTGCTGCTGCCTCTTGGGAGACCCGGGCTCCGTTTGAAATGCCGATGACCTCCTTCAGGTTGTTCCTTCATCCTCAATCACTTACGCTTACATTTCTCCTCTCGGCTGACGGTGTAAGGGGGAAGACCGGTTGAGTTTCCTTGCCTTTCTCCCCTGTGCTGGAGAGATTAGCTAAACGGGCTCCTTTGGGTGTGATCCATCGGATCTGTCCATATTTGGAGGAGAAGATTAAAACAGGGGACCGAACAGTCTCTGAAAACATCAGATTCTCCATGACTTTGGATGTTGGCGAACTTTTGACTGCATTTTTTAGACCCAGGATTTTTTTGTAAGCCAAGATGATCAAATTCTTTTGAGCGTTTTGTATATATATTGGATATATATTGAATACCCCTGTGGCAGAACTGCAGGTGTTAGTTGTGCCTGTTTTGAGGAGGGAACCAGGAGTAGTACAAGAGAGTGTCTGACTATTTGTCTTCCGCGAGCTGTGCCGTGAGGGAGTCCCTGGTCCCAGAGTCCCTCACGTTGCTGCTGACATGTCCGAGGGTACGCAGCTCGAGTTTTTCGGGGACGAGCCCTGTCTGCTGATAGCAAGAACCGATACCAGCTGCTGACCGGCCACGGCCAAAGCCCTCAACTCCCTGGATCTGGTACCAGACCAGGTGCTTCCAGAAGGCTCCCTGGCTACAAGATGATGAACTTTTCCCTGGACCTGAGGGATGATGTGGTGAACCGGAGCCGTCCTCCATTCTGCCTCCTGGACGTGGGCTACTCCCAGATCTTCAACACCTGCCTTTTAGAGGTGGTGGTCGTCTTACTTCTCACCGTGCTCATTATCTGTGGCAACCTGGTTGTGATCTTCGTGTTCCACTGTGCCCCGCTGCTTCACCACCACACCACCAGCGCCTTCATCCAGACCATGGCCTACGCGGACCTGCTTGTGGGCGTCAGCTGCCTCATCCCTGCCCTGTCCCTGCTGCACCGCCTGAACGGAATCGACGCCGAGGTCACCTGCAAGGCGTTCGGGTACATGGTCTCCGTGCTGAAGAGCGTGTCCATGGCGTCGCTGGCGTGCGTTAGCGTGGATCGGTACATGGCCATAACGCGGCCACTGTCGTACGCCACGCTGGTGACGCCGTGCCGGGTCCGCGCGTGCATCCTCCTCATCTGGCTCTACTCGGCCCTCGTCTTCCTGCCGTCCTTCTTCGGCTGGGGCAAGCCGGGTTACCACGGTGACGTGGTGGAGTGGTGCGCAGTGAAGTGGGACACCCGGCCGCTGTTCACGTCGTTCATCGTGGTGCTCCTGTACGTGCCGGCCGCCATGACGATCTGCTTCACCTACGTCAACATCTTCCGCATCTGCCGGCAGCACACCAGGGAGATCAGCGAGCGCCGTGCCCGCTTTGGCCCTCAGGAGGCCTCCTCGGGGCCGGACGGCCAGCACGCCCCAGCGTACACGGACAAGCGCTACGCCATGGTGCTGTTCCGCATCACCAGCGTCTTCTACCTCCTCTGGCTTCCCTACATACTGTACTTCCTTTTGGAGAGCGCCAACATCTACCGTCACCCCGCGGCCTCCTTCCTCACCACCTGGCTGGCGATTAGCAACAGCTTCTGTAACTGCCTGATCTACAGCCTGTCCAACAGTGCCTTCCGGAAGGGTTTGAAGCGCCTCTGCTCGTTCTGCGTGCAGCGTGTGGACAGCGAGAAGTCGTTTGGCCCCGGGCCGGGTCACGGACGGTCGCACTCCACATGCCACGTGTAGGGCCTCCCAGAGGATTGTGGCGTCCGAGTTGGTGGCGTGTCCCTAAAGCCGTGGGCGTGTGTCCCACGTAAAAGTCGAGCAGAACAGGACAAGCTTGTAGGAGAGTCTCTGCCTCCAGTTGCTTTGGTTTCTAGACAGTCGGGGGTTGGTCGCTGGGTTTGCGTCCCTGGCCACAGCTGGCTCTCATAGGGCCTGAGAACTGTGAGCCTTGCGTGGGAAGTACAGCCTACCACCAGTCATGAGAAGGAGCTGGGGTGGAACTCGGAGCAAGGACGTGGAGTTCCAGTACCCGGACCTTTGACTCTAGTTACGAATGATGGAGTTATGGCTACTCTGTTACAGTGTTTTGCCTGGATGGAGTGTCAGTTGATTGAAAACCTCCCTTAAGACTGTACTTGCCAAAAACACAAACTGTAATAACTTAAGAACACCTGTTCATACAGAAGATTACATTTTCCAAGATTTCAATGTGTATTTCTGCAGTTATAGAAGTTAATTGAATGCAAAAAATTCATAACCTACTTTAAAAACACTTGCTGCTTTCGTATTCTGGGCAGAGGAAGCAATGAATAACTGCTTATTTAAATATTTGCCCTCATGATTATTATTTAAACAAGGATACTGAAACTTTAAAACCATGTGCTTAGTAAGGGCGCAGCAACCACAAACTCTAAAGAGACACAAGGATTTCATAATTTATTCATATCTAGGCTGTTCTGAGGCAGAGGTACTGTCAGAGACAGAGGATCTTTTTGAGTGGATTTCTAGTGCCACTGGTTTACTAAAGGGTTTAATGCAAGGCCCAAGTGAAATTTCAACCTAACCCATTTTACCTTGTTGTTTCTGTGTGATTTGGGTAATGAAATGTTGCTCTAACTTATGTGGTGGTTGTCAAGGCAAAAGAAAAGTGTTCTTTTTTTATCCAAGTCCTGTTGCTTGTTAACGACCCGTATCAATGAGTTGATAGGTTAGTGCGATACTTTTTCCTTATTGGTTATTGTTTTTTTTTCTTTCTCAAAACGTTATGTTCCTGGGGTAATAATGCTGTGCTCTGATTGCATCACTGTTCCACCCATCACCAGAGTATTTCAAGCCACTCACACAGGAGATGGGACATGGTGATTCGAGGCGTAACCTGAGCAGTGCAGGCAAATGACTCCCATTTTTTTACTCTGTTCACCCACTGTGCTGTTCCACAAAGGGCACATTGGGAGGACAGGGGACCATCATCCTGTCTTTGAGAAGTACAGAAAAAGACAAAAGTACTAATGCACATTTTATGTCTGTGCCGTTCCCGGTCTGGGAGTAGACAGAATTGGATGCTGTTGTGTGTCTGTGGTCATTGGGGGCACTGACGGGGCTTAGTGTCCCACTTTGAATGTCTGTTGTGTGTCTGTAGTCATTGGGGGCACTGAAGGGGCTTAGTGTCCCACTTTGAATGTCCGCCTGGCTCAGCAGCAGGGCTGGTGATGGCAAATGTCTAGAAAGCTGTGAGCTGCTATTAGCTGAGGAGCATCTGGCCTGGTCTGCTATTGGCTGAGGAGCGTCTGGCCTGGTCTGCTATTGGCTGAGGAGCGTCTGGCCTGGTCTGCTATTGGCTGAGGAGCATCTGGCCTGGTTTGCTATTGGCTGAGGAGCATCTGCGTCTGGCCGGGTGTTGTAAACGTATCAGAGAGAAAGCCAGGGGCAAGGAGAGAGACCAATGGCAGCTGAGGAGGGTAGCGCAGACGACGCGTGCGCGCACACACACACACACACACACACACAATTGTGCATCGTGAAACTATGTCCTAGTAAGCTGTGACACTGCATGAAAACCCCACGTCCATCTCCAGCCCCAGGTGCTTCAAGAAATGTCCTTTGCTCCACCGGGACCATAACACAATCTTTTTAAACAGCCTGGATCAGATTGCATTCGCCTCCCTTTTCACTGTACAGAACCTATAAGGCTCAGACCAAATGGCACCCTTTCTCACTATATAGAGAAAGGCTGCCATTTGGGATTCCGCCTGAAAAGCAATGACTCTTGCTGTGGCATTACTAAACAGTAAAATTAAATGGAAGATGGTCCATTCAACTGTCTTTGGTTGAATGGTATTTGATTGGACTTTTAACTGTTTTTGGCTTCCTGTGATTTTGCTGTTTTTGCTAAAAAAAGGTACTCCTCTAGTTTGGGGAAACACAATAGACTAAGTAGCTTTATTTTCCTAGTGAACCAAAGTCGATTAGTTATTGGATTTTGTACATTACAAAAAAGAACAGATGGAAAGTAGAAAGTACAATTTAGGGTGTTTTTCAATGGATTTTTTCATGTTATGATTATACTATGGACTGACATTGCGTTGGACTACATTGTTGTGATACTGCCTCTGTAATGAATCCTTTGTTGTTGATAATATAGGCTAGGGGCTCAACAGAATGGAGGTCTCAGAGAGTCCTGTAAAGTGGTCTTTCAGACATTTTGGTTTTGGCTATTACATTTTCAAATGTGTACATAACCTTATGCATGTTTTGCCTTCTGTATATATTTGCCTTTGATTTATTTTTTAAAAAGCCAACAATTGAAATTGTCAAAATAATTTTCGTACTTGTGCTTTTGGAAAAGTCCATCTTCAAGTGATTGAAGGGCAAAGTGCAATACTTTAATTGTTCTTCTATTTTGTTTCCTGACAAAACACACAATGCCTATCAGACAATAGAAAACATTAAATATTTTAGGTGTGTATTGAAGCGGTAGAGGTCAATAGAGCTGTTCTTCTCCAAGGGCCATGCACTGTTTTTGGACTGTTAGTGATATTTGCTTATAATAGGCCTTTTGCCAGAGTAATTGCACGTTGTTCATTTTTCAAAGGATGTAAAGTCATAGGTTTCTGGAATAACTTGGGTCTTTCTTGCTGTATTTGATGCGGCACCCTTGACGTGCCACTTAATAATACTTTTTTGAAAAGCTGTTCTGTAGCGCTATGACCAATGTTGATTGAGTTTTCTGCTACTGTAGTGACAAACTGCCTGTTATTTTAGTTTCAAATAGTGACTATTTAGTATGTGGATGAGTGCTTCCATTTTCCATGCGTTCGGTTCCATGGGTTTACAAATACTGTTGTCTAGTTCAAGAGAATTCAGGTGCCCTTCATTTAAGGCAGCTGGAGTTCAATGTTTTGTGGCGTGCCCATCCAGGTGTCAGTTAGTTAAAGTGTGTTCTAACCAATAGTACTTTCTCCTGATTTATGCCTGTAGGACATTTTCATTCCCAAAAGCTGTGGCACGTTCCTGCTTTCACTTTCCTGTGGGAAAATGTCAAAGCATTAAAGCTAGTGATCTCGAGGGACCCAAATTCCCATGATGCCCTGCTCTCCATAGTGATGTAGAGTATTGCCATATTAGGATGCTGTGAGACATTATGGGATGCCAACATGGGAGCATAGTGTTATGTTCCAATCTTTACTAAAGGACTACACATTCTGTAAAACACACTGGACACACACACACACACACATACACACACACACACAAACAATGCCTTTCTCATTTCAACATGACCCTATTTTCTTATATATTTTGTAATGATCCAAACTGCCTAATGACTAGCTCATGACCCAACTGTTTTCAGTGGATCAGATTTCTGATCAAGAAGAGAATGCACTCATTTATTAGAAGCCCTTGCCAGAGAATATTCCAATATATTGTAAAAAGATTTTTGTGTTTTTTGGGGGGAATCGTTGCACAATGGTTGAACAGTTGAATATTTTCATCATTCATTGCAAATCCTGGTTAAACTGAATCTTGGGAGTCAAATCACATCCTCTGTGTTGTTTAAGGCGAGGCCCTAACTCGGAACTCTGAGCCTTGTAATAATGTTGTGTTGTAGTCAAGAGCATAATTTAATTGTCTGGAGGTATATTTATATTCTGGTATATTATTCTGCACTTAGCAAATAAATGTGATCTTTATCTAAATGTATCAAACTTCCTGCTGGTTATTGCTCTGTGTTTTGAGAACGTGGGCGTACCTGGTAAGTTGTGCGTGTGCATGCTGACTGAGATCTGCTGGTAGGGTTAGTGTGTTCAGAGCTCTGTGTATGGGTGCGTGTTTATGTAACCACAGATAATTACTTCACATAATACATACTTACATTAATGATAACCAGCTGGCCCAGAGTCAGTAAAAACATTTTGGGGCACTTTTCAGCACATTTTGGCATACAACATCCATACTCTGAGCGAGATTCCATTGGAAAACCATTGAATTATAAGGGTGATTGTCATTACATTGTTATAAACGGCTGATGTCTCGGAATTACATTTGTCTCCTAAAAGGGCAATGTCAAAAATACATACTTTAGAAACAAGTATGTGTGCAGTTAATACGTTTTAAATGGACAAGGTGTAAGTATAAAGGTTGACTGCTAAATTATATTTCACTGTTTGTTATTAACGAAGAATGTTCAGCCAGACAAGTAGGGAAGAAAACGAGTTCTCGCAAACCGCTGTAATGGACACTTGTTTCTGTGTGTTATGGAATTAGTTCTTATCTTCAATCTGGAATGTCTTGAACCCTAGCTACATTTTGCTGCGTTATCTGTGAAATCAGGCAAAGTTCATCTGAAGAAGAGGTTGTTTCATATGGGGATTATTCTTTGCCCTTAGAGCTGCTAGTCTCTTATCCTGTTATCCGGAGCCAAAGGAAAGCAGAATGAATGCATGTACGCAGACACACAAATATGCAAATGTTTGTTTTTCTATCCCGTGGGGAACATAAAAACAATCTATGTTGTCTAACCTTAATTTCACCCCAACCTCAATGACTTCGCTGTTGTGGGTAACTTAAGTTTGGGCTGCAGAGGTCTTTTGTTACACCTGGATCTCAAATGTCATGAATTCAAACACTACAAAGGTTGTTTTTCCACACAGCAAGGCTACCCGGCAACCCTCTTTGCTTTCCACGTACAACCTACGCAGACAACCGTGGCACCCAAGCTGCCGGCCAAGATGGCAGCTTTTTTTCTTGTCATTACTCCAGTCTGTCCATGCCAGCATTTTCGCATCTCCTTTAGAGACGAGGTCATGTTTACTCCTAAACTCCAGGTCTTCATCAGATCCCCAAACGTGTATCCAAGCAGAACGGTATCCGACATCCAAAATACGCGTCCGTTATTTGTAAAGTCAATAACAAATCCGACTGGGATCCAAGGTCGGTCTTATCTGATCCTGGATATGCCAGGGAAGAGGTATAATCACATTTGAATTGTGTCGGATACGTTTATCCAAAAAGGTAGGAATTTTGTTACAACATGGCCAGTCTAATTCATGTTTACACTCTGCAGCTTAATGGTTTAGAAAGACATCTCTAATTAAACATGAAGTCGACCGAAAAGGAGGTGTATGGTAATGGTGCGAAACATCCCTTTTCAAAATGCTCTATTTGAATCTTTCTTAATGTAGATTATTTCTTGAGGACCAAATTTCTGCCCTGTGCGCAAATGTAGGAATAATAACACGTGGGGTGTGTGATAGTTGGCTTATAGTAATATTAACTGCCCTCCAAAACTGCAGAGCTTCTGAAAGAAATTTCTCCTCACCTACACATAAGGTCAGCTGTTTAATATATTTAGCAAATGATGCATCTTTCCAATTCCTCTACAACAGTCATTTTAACAGCTTAACTGTGCTAAATCAATGAAAATGCTTCTTATCACTTCTCTCAAGTAAAACTATTTTAATACTGTCTTTCCTCCGCAAATATTTGCCTGTAGCCACGGAAAATAGCCAGCAGAAATAATGTTACCAGTTCCCTGCGTGGCGCTTAAACCAAACAACAGGAGGCGCACATGCGGAAAACACAGACGTTGGCTAACAACCTGATCCGCCGGCAAAGCGTAGCCAACGTGGATATTTGTTTCATGGTGAAGATTTGGTTAATGTAAATACCCTTAAGGTGTCCCACACGCTCGCGCGGTGGCTCTTAAACACACTACACTGTGTGCCGCAGGCAGGCCCGTTCTGACTGTAGTAACCTGCACAGCACATCGCTAGGATCACGTTAACAACACTCCCTGGGCAGTCTGTTTTCATGCCAATCCTGAGTGGGATCGGTTTAGTCAGCTGTGTCCCACGAAAGGAGCCTTTGTACACATTGGTTGGGTTCACATAGTGCTGAGCTGGTTGTTTCCTCAGCTGCGTTGATCAGATAAAGTACCATGGGTTTAGTTTAAACACACGGTGTAAAACATTGCAGATTCATGCTTGAAGTAATCAGTTCAGTTTTTTAGGTTGAAAACATGTATTCGTGCCATTTCCATCCATTTTTTTTTATCTTGAGTGAGTCTGTCTGTATCTGTGATCCGTGATAAAATGCAGACCGGCAGTCTTTTCCGAGGGTAAAATAGAAGTCCCTTCATGTAGAGGGAACATGTGGAACCCAGACCATTAGGTCTGTCCTGTGGATGAAGGCACCTTCCCATGACCCAGGTACTCTCTATGTATTGCCCAAACGAACACAAGCACTGGAGCACGCGAACAAACCAACGCTTCACTCTGGGCTCAAGGAGTAGAAGGAGCGCAGACCCCTCAATTCTCTCTTAATTTTCCTGTGTCTCCCCCTCTCCTTCCCCCATCATAGTGTCTAGTTTGGGGCTTTCATCTGCCCAGCCCAGGACATAATCAGCCTGAAGTAAGAAAAACAAAATGCCATTTTAGCCATTGTTTACAGTTCAGGTTTATTGTAACTCCACACAATGAACGGGTTACAGTGCTTCCTGCATGCCGCGCATTCACAGACCCACAGACACATTCACACACAGACCCACAGACACTTTTACACACACAGACCCACAGACACTTTTACACACAGACCCACAGACACATTCACACACAGGCCCACAGACACGTTCACACACACAGACCCACAGACACATTTACACACACACATACACCCACACAGACACATTCCGGTCACACACCAGCAGCATTACCAAACCCACTCAGTGTTTTTCTCTCCGTGCTCACAGGACGGCTCAAGATGGAGGGCAGCTAATTAGTATTATGTCAGTGGGCTTTTTAACAGCTCTCAGGCCCCAAGATAACCCTCCAATGTAAACATTGATTTGTATCAGTGATGGAGATAAGTGCCTCAGGCCTCATTTAAGGGCTGATGGCTAAAGGTCTTTCCATGTCCCTCTACTGGCCCTATGCAAAAAGTAGTGCACTCGATTTTAGGGATATTCTTGCTTGGTACACGCAATTTATGTTAGTTAACCCGTATTATTGCTGGGGTGTGGCCTTAATGGCTGGGTTGTGTGGGGGGGGTTCAGAGTTATAGAAAAAGAATTGGACTGTGAAACAAAGAAGAGAGCTGATTGTTGTTCTGTGTGCAAGGTAAGGGCCTGGCTCCATCCACCGTTTGGCTCTTTGTTTACTCTTCATTTCATCCGTCCATTCTTCTCCGGTTTGCTTTCTTTTGGTTTCAGTCTTCCTCCATGGAAATAGGGATGGAAAGCTGCTGGGAGAATAGGATGGAGGGAGAGAGGGGCAAGTGGGGTTGTTTTGGGGTCCCACCCCCCAAACTACAAGAAAAGTTGTATTAAATCCGGGGATTGGTTTCACTGTGCATTGGTCTGAGATCGTTATCATTTGAATTATCAAGTCACTCCCACAACAAAACGAAATGGCAAAGCAAACTCTAGGATACCATGGTTTTATTTCCCACCATTACATTCAATGCGTAGGAACTGTGTAGTGTAAACTGGATCTGTGTAAAGTCTGAGGAAGTGTATTGTATAGTCTGTAGTGTTCTTGCAGAACTGGAGTTTGTCAGATCCAGCCAGAGACCTTGTGTTGTAAAGATGTTATCACAATACTTAGGTGCCCATACCAAATGTATTGCCTTTCTCACTAGGGATGTAATGATTCACTTATTTGCATAAGTACCTGATTGAAACAATGGTATTTATTACAATCACCTTGCTTACATTTTGAGTTGAAAATGAAACATCACTAATTTAACACAAAATAGTCTTATTTTTCTTGATTTGCTACGGTCTGTATTTTCAACCTATTCTTGAGCTTTTGGGTTTCTGTTATTTGTTTTCACTTTTCCTTCTGGAACTGCTGATGGCTACTTCATTGAGTAGGATGTAGTTATTACTGTTCTCTTGTGTTGTTTCCACCACAATAACCCATGAATACTGGAATTTTGTGTTAATATTTGTCATGTCTGTGGCAGGGAGATGAGTTATGAGACAACAGGTTTTGGTCAGTCATGACTTTAAAATGCTGAAAACAAACAAATTGTCTGCCAATTAAACACGTTAGTTCAGTATGTTGATCTTTGTTCTTATGCTTGAAGCTTGAAAGGAGCTGAGCAATTGCTGACATCATGGCTAGGATCCTAGCTGTTCCCAATGGTTTTCAGGCATTGTGCTAATGCTAATTAGCATTGGCTTTTTTCCTGGCTACTGCTAACCTTTTCCATATTTGATGCGTACGCATATGAGTTTTATCCAATACACCTGACAGTGAGGGAGGAAGTAGATTAAGTACAGAACCAGCCAACTGAAATGAGTTGGAGAAAAGCTATAATTGAGGAATGGTTTAGTTTAACATGAAAACTGATTTCACAATATATTACTGAACCCCCCTCCCATTACTACATTTCACTGATTGGCCTGATGGTGGCTGTTATGGTAATAAAAGTAGATTCAATGCAGTAATGGATTATACACGGTATAATCCAGATGTTACGTGAAGGTACTGAATCCTTTGTGTCTGCACCTGAAGTGGAATGTGTGCTGAGTAAAGCAGTGCCAAGCACAGAAGGTATCTGTTCCTTTGTGTTGTAGGGTATAAGTTTATGGTGGTCATGTGTTTGAAATGGTCAGCAATAACTAAGATGTCTGTTAATGAGTTAAAGCCACTTGTGCATCTGTTCCCTTCTCGTGACCCCTTTGATGACCCTTTTATTACCCCTCTGATAAGCTAACTTGTGACCCATTTAGGTTGGACCGGCCACCTGTGGTGTCCTAGTCCCCTGAGGGGAAGCTGGGGAAACAGACTTCCTTTCAGTACAACCCAATAGATAATAGTTAACTAAGTGAACATGTGTTGTTAATAAAGAACTGTTGTGCATTGTCTTGACACACCCCTAGACTATAAGTATGATACGTAACTTTGGAGTTACCCGAGATGCTTCCCTGTCACTCTGGGTGATGCGGAACCAGACTCTCCTTGCAAGTGAATCTTCAATAAACTGTTAATTGTGCTAAAGACGTTTTCTTTCTTACCACTTTCTTAAATTGCCATAATATGGCGCTGTAACGATTGAATAATTTACCAGGTCACCCACCTCTCTTACCCAATTTGATGTAGTGTTGACGATTAGTTTATAGGTTCCTATCCTCAGACTTTTTGCACACAATGGGCAAATGTGTATATTTTGTCTGGGATATGAGTCACGTTAACCAACAAGCAATATCTTTGTCATAGCTGGCTTGGACCAGTTAAATAAATGATGCATTTTGTCATAGACAACCTGGCATTTACAAACCGATTGGCCTTCAGGCAGCTGCTAATGATTCTTGGGGGACACAATTCTTACTGTTGTCTGGTTGGAATGGATTAGATTGTGACCAGACCAGAGTTTGTCAGCTGTATTGCTGCTGGGACACCCAGCTGCTACCTGGTAAAGTCAAGCCTTGACTGGACAATTTTTCCTTTATGTCTGATTCAAACTCTGGTTGCGGGCGGTCGGACATTCAGACTGTATCGGCAAATATCGGGCCCAGATATGTAATGCGTAGTGCTGAACTGGACCCAGTTTAGTCGTATGTGCCAGCCCAGAATGGTAGCAGTGGCTGTGTGGAATGCTGTGCATTATTTAGTGGCTGTTCTGTTCCAGATAAACAGAGCATCCATAATGGAACTCCGGGTAATTCATCTTTGAAAAGGAGGCTTGCTCCTGTAACATTCCGTTCTGCAGCAATGCGTGGTGTGTGTGTGTTTGTGTTTGTATGCGTGTTCCCTGGCCCGTGAGTGGCGTCCGCTCTTGTGCATTAGAGAGTGTATTGTAATTACAGCAACTCCATTCTGTACGTAGGAAAAGGTATCCGGAGGCAATGACACAGGCTGTGAGAATAAGACGGGTGCCTTCTAACTTGGACTAGAGTTGGCCTGGTTGGGTGAGATCCCTTCTCTCCCCCGTCACCTCCCTGAGTGTTATTTTAGGAAGAGCCGGAGAAAGGAGAGGATGGAGGTCACAGAGCAGGAATTGGCAAATAGTCCAAATGAAGGAAATCCATTTGGGAGGCATGTGGATCCATTCCAGACCATGGCGTGTTCCTGGAGGAGGGGAGGAGGGTTTAGGCTTGGTGTTCATCACTGTTCTCTTTGTTGTCCCTTGTTGCATCAGCTGTGTTCTTTGTGTCCCATCCACTGTGTAGTGGTGGTTTTTGTTTCATAATTGTATTTAATGTTTTTCTAAATTGAATTCAACTAATGCGCTTTTGCAAATCTAATAGAAGTACACTTTTGTACAGTATTTCTATTGTAGATAGAAGCTGAATGTTCAGGACGCTCAGTAGCCAGGCTTTCTAAATAAATCGGGCAAAGCAAGCAAATTCAGTCAGTTACTGTTCAGTTGAATGTCAGAATGGGAATAACTAGTGATCTTGACTGTTGATTTGCGATGTCCGGTGCTCCGTTTCCAGTACCTCTAAAACACCTGCCTTCCTGGTTGTTTGGTCTTGTTCGTCCTTGTCATGGATGGGCTATTGCTGCAGGCGAAACTCTGTTCCATCGAGGAGTGGCAAAACTTTGCCTGGTCTGCCGAGTCCTGGTTCCTCTTGACAGAGTCAGCACTTAGTCCTGGTTCCTCTTGACAGAGTCAGCACTTAGTCCTGGTTCCTCTTGACAGAGTCAGCACTTAGTCCTGGTTCCTCTTGACAGAGTCAGCACTTAGTCCTGGTTCCTCTTGACAGAGTCAGCACTTAGTCCTGGTTCCTCTTGACAGAGTCAGCACTTAGTCCTGGTTCCTCTTGGCAGTCAGCATTTGGCTAAAGCAGAATGAGTACCTGGACCTTTCTTGCCTGGTGTCAACATGATAGACTGTTCACTCGGGTGTAATGTAGATGTGGACAATTTATTTTGCTGTCACATTCGATTTTTCGGCAATGGATGTGAACATTGCAGCTCACCAGTTTACACTTTGTGACGTGGATTCTTCCCACAGGATAATGTCCCATGTCTCAAAGAACTATTGTCAGCATGCTTACCACTAACCCTTGTAAGTCGTTATTCCCAATAAGTTGTATTACCAATAGTATTGAATGTTTGTATTTTGCTTATAAAGTATGTACTTTTAACCCCCCCCCCCCACAGTCTGCCAACGAGCACCCATTTCAATCATTAGTACATTCTCGCATGCAGGTAATATGCTAGGAATTTTAACAGTATCAGAAAGAGTAGATGATGAGGTTTTGGGTTTACATATTAGACTGGGTCATAATGACTCCCTCCTGCTGTGTAATCTGTGATGCCACCATGACAGCCTCCCTCTGGAACATGGCCTACGCCTTGCAGGGTCCACGCCCCCGGAGAACTCAAGGCATTCGGCGTCAGTAGGCTTGTCTGACCCGGCAACTCAACGGGCCTACCCGATACCCTGGCTACTGACTTCATGTTTTATGTGATTGAAAGGTAGTGGCTGTGCGTGTGTAGGAGGTGAAGTGGCCCGGCACAACATCTTCTCGGAGGAGACTGGGGGACACACTCAGTATGCCGTGTAATCAAGAGCTTGGGAGGCATGGGAGATGAATATTGCATGCTGGCCTCAATTCACCCTGTACCGCTCTGAGCTGTGACCTCACTTACTGCCGAGGCCAGCATGGGGGTTCTTGGCTCCCTGGACCTCCTGCTGTGACCAGTCTTCCTGTGGGGCGGAGGGGGGGCTGCTTCTAGGCAACGGAGAGGGCCTGTTGTGCTCTGTGGACTGTGGAGGTGTTACAGGGACCTCTGAATCATTGAACTCTAGGTTTCATACAGGTTTTGGGGTGCCTTTTTTGTTCCAAGTTGTTGTATTACGTGGTCTCTTTCTGTTCTCCTTTTGTCTTTCTCTTGTTTTCTCTTCTGCATCTTCTCCCGCTTTCACAATCACCATCCCTCTCTCTCTTTCTTTCTCACCCTCTTTTTTTTTTTCTTCCTCTCTTGCGCTGCGGGAGGTGTCCAAGCCCATGTGTGGTGGTTCATAGTGACACAAAACCAAGCAGTAAAGGGAGCTCACACAGCCTCCAGTCTTGGGGAATGATGACAAGAACTTATTTAACCAGTTAAACACCCTCGATTAGAAAGTTTTCCCACAAGGGGGCCTGGCAAGAGGTCATCAAGATTTCTCCGTACACTCGGTGCGATAGAAGCAGTGAGAGTGGGCCACTATATTATGCTAACCCTAACCCAAGGCCCGGAAGACATATTTGAAAATGATTAGGAACCATGAAATGTCTAGTTGCTGAGAACGGTGACTCTAAATCTGCGATGACCTCGTTAGTGAGGAGCATAGATGAGTGGGCAGTGAGCCAAGCACTGCTTTGTACACAAAGATGTAACAGTTCTTCTGCCTCCTCATAAGTGCACCCAAACCATGGTTTCTTTGTTTTGGGGTTTAGATGTCTTTAAAGATTGCCAACTTTCCTATGTCTCCTGCCCCCACAATGTACAAAACAGTGGTTAGGCTGCCACTGAGGGGGGAAAAAACACAACACACAGTTGTGTGTTATGCTATGATAATGTAACAGTTTATTGAGCTGTGGTAAGATGTTTGTCCCAGACCTCTCCGCTAGAGCACGTTATGTTTGCTCAATAATCATCTAGTGGATCATGAACCTTCGAGCTGGTCTTTAATGGATGATAAACCTTCAAGCTGGTCTTTAATGGATGATAAACCTTTGAGCTGGTCTTTAATAGATGATGAACCTTCGAGCTGGTCTTTAATGGATGATGAACCTTCGAGCTGGTCTTTAATGGATGATGAACCTTCGAGCTGGTCTTTAATGGATGATGAACCTTTGAGCTGGCCTTTAATGGATGATGAACCTTCGAGCTGGCCTTTAATGGATGATGAACCTTCGAGCTGGTCTTTAATGGATGATGAACTTTCAAGCTGGTCTTTAATGGATACCAACGAGGGTCGGTACACACACATAAATACTGGTGTCAGGGGTATTCAACCTTTTTCCCTGCAAGGTCCAAGGTATGCTGGTTTTCTGTTCTTCCTCCTTCTTAATTACCCACACCTGGTCTCCCCAGCCTAATGTCCCTGATCAGAGAGTTAAAATGAGAGAACTCACTGGAACTGGTTTTGAGGTCCAGAGTTGAAATCCTTGTTAAAAGTCATTCTGTGGAAAATACACTGCTCCAAAAAATTAAGGGAACACTTCAATATATTTTGTTCATAAAGACCCAATGTGTGATCTAAATAATTGACTGTACATTGTGACATAAGGATTTTCAGTGGAAGCCAGCATTGTCAACCGATTGAGGGCTGGATTTAAACTCCTCCTGATGAGACAGTGGTTTATGTCCCTGGGGATCTCTTCCCAGTCCTGGATCAGGGCATCAGTGAGCTCATGGACAGTCTGCAGTGCTACTTGGTGACGACGGATGCACCGATTCATAATGTCCCAATTGGATTCAGGTCTGGGGAACGTGAGGGCCAGTCAATAGCATCAATGCCTTCGTCAACCAGGAACTTCCTACACACTCTGGCCACATGAGGCCTGGCATTGTCCTGCACCAGGAGGAACCCAGAGCCCACTGCACCAGTGTTAGGTCTGATGATGGGTCTAGTGATTTCATCCTGGTAATGGACTTGGTTTTATACTGAGATGATTCCCTTAATTTCTTTGAGCAGTTTGTAATGTATCAGAATGAGCTGCTGATTCCCAGCTGGCAGGGAAAGCCCTGTGGTGGTTTCATGGGATCATAACATTATGAATGTGTGGTTTTAAAGCTAGCTATCGTAATTAGCTCGTTTTATTTGTTTAAATGAGGGATGGACATTTTTTGGCTGAAATCAATTTTACTCTACACGTCGTTATGAGGCTGCTTGCAGATTTATTAGTTGAAATCATTCAAGCAGGCTCACAGATGCCATTCAATGCATTGTTTGCACATGAGAAACACATGTATTGTTACATAAAGCAAAGAGAGAATTACAAGTTGACTAAAAAGCCTTGTCTTTTGCAACATTGACAAAAATACATTTCAAGTAGATGATCATAAGCGCAATAGAAAGCGTGTTTTCTATAAATGTTAACTATTAGTAATTACTGATTTTAATATATGTGTTATTCATTAATTATAGATGAATTATTGTAGGTTATTGTTATACAACTCCAAATGTCTGTCTAGAATGGCTGTACCAATCAATCATAAGTTCCATGTTGGCAAGTTAATAACGCAAATACAGTACAATTGCAATAAGTTGATGAAAATAGCAGAACAAAATTGCCTATTATAAGTGCCACAGAAACCATTTCATACAACTACAACAGCAATAATTACATGTTTGAAAATCGGAGTAATTTGTTAACTATACATTTGTCCTGAATAGCGGGTTCCAATAACGTGGTTAATCCAAACGTACAACGTCCTTCTCGAGTTGGACAGTGATTGAATTGTTTCTACCTGCACATAAGCCTGGACAGAATGTTCTTGTAAGTGTCCGTACCCTGGCGATTGACAGGGATAATTATTTTCCTGGGTAAGGGAACTGGGTTGTGCTGGGATAGCGGGCTCTCCCACAGATAACAATACTCTGTGAACAGTGTTTTGTGGTCTTGCGCACTAATGTTCTACACATTCTGTGATGTCAACTGAAAGGCGGGATCCTTGAGCCCGGCGCGATGTTGCCGCGGTTCTACTGGCAGGGATGTAGCTGGCCTTAACTGCTCCATCACGTGTCTCTCCACATTTGGAAAGTCCAGATTGTTGTTTTGAGATGATGATGATGAACTCATTTACCTTTCGGTTCGGAGTGGCCTTGTGTACTTGTCATGTTTCACTGTGTGGCTCTTATTGAGTCGTTACATGTAATACTACTACAGCCACATGTTGTGAGCAAATAAGGCATATAGGTTTACCATCTACCGCCCCAGAAGAAAAACTGCTCTTTTTATCTTTCTTGAAATGAGATTGGCGTAGCAACTGGTGCTTTTTACGAGTCGTATCTCTGGTATAGCTGTTAAAATGAAATGATAATGTCAGGTAACAATGTCATTTACAACTCAGAGATATTTTATATTCAAGGTGTAATGAGCACAGCCAACACTACCAATTATTTCATGCAATTGTTTTCATTATTTCAGATTTGCATTTAATGTGAAGAATTTGAATTTAATCCAAACTGTAATCACACATCAGCCGGAAACCGAACCAACCTCAAAAAACCCTAATCGTTTAGCACTAGTATTTAGTAAAAAATCCTGTGGAGATAAGATGATTCGAGAGGGGGAAGATCCTTTATTGGACTGATTAATTCTGACAGGTTCCCTGTTAGGAGCATGGTTGGGATATAGCTTCTCTTCATTAGGTTTAGCATACTATAATCAGGACAAAGCTTTTTATCTCTGTTTATTTTGCTGCGCTCTCTTGTCTTATCTCCAGTTGAAATGACACAGCGTGTGACTGAACCCATGACTTTGTGTTTGTATGTGTGTCTGGCTTTAAATGAGGTAATGCGGGCACACACACACAAACCAGGTTTGGCTTTATAACAAAGTCACATTGTATTTCGGCGGACATCCTATGTTGCTGCACTTTTAGACATGAGAATGTGTTCTGAACATGTGATCTCATAAATCTGAACATGTGATTTAGTTCCATTCGCCACTCACTGTGGCAATGTTGACGTGTTCAACATTTGTTAAGCCATTTCCGATGTGGTTAGTCGAGCTATAATACATGTAGGAAACCTGCTTTCCCTCTCAATGATGAATGCTCCCGCTGTTTTATTGTGGCCTTTAATCTTCGCCAGCGTTCAAAATGTTGGTCCCAGCACCTCTATGCTATTGAATGCGCATGTGCTATTTTACTATGATAATAAAATGCATTTTCATTCTGTAACTAGCTTTAACATCCCTAATGTGTTTTCGGGTCTGTGCGTATCCAGCTGTACTAGAACCCAACAAAGTACTGTAGCGTCTCTAGCAGCACACATTTTAAGCCCCACAGAACCTGTGCCATGGAGTGACCCTGGGCCAGGACCTGCCTCTGGTGAGATGGTGACCTAATGTGCTCTGCGTTGTGACATGTCATATTTCAGATGTCTTTGTTTGTCCAGCCTCCTTTGGAGTCAAGTGACCCAGGAGCATTCAGGCGGCGTTATAGTCAGAAACTAGTCCTATTCAAGAGACCCCGTAATTGTCTGAACAGGGTAGCAGATCCAGCACCCGTCCACTCCTCTCAGTTTTTCATGTCTATCTAGGCATCTACCGCCCATCCTCCACTGGAATTATGGGGTTAGGGTAAGTTTGATTCTTCTGCCCCATTGAGGTGGCTTCTTGCCAATGTTCTGCTCAGAATCCTTAGCTCTCTCAATCCCAGTTTCACAATTTTTTCATGTATTCCTGTTACTCATACCTTTTCTCACTCTTCCTCTCTCCTTTACAATTTTGTCATCATTTAGTCACTCATCTGAGTGTGTTAAGCTGTTTAAAGACAACAAAACCACCAATGACCATTTCTCTCTCCTCATAAGCTACTTTCATAATGTGGAACCAAGATCCAGTTAAAAATAATCAACGTTGGCAGTCGCCTTGCCGACTTCTCACATCGTTGGATTGGTATATTTTCCACCTTGTTGGTTACAGCCTCATTGCATTCTCTCTCTTTTTTTCTAAATGGTTCAAAACATGATTGACAAGGTCAAACAACAAGATTAATATTGTCTTTTTATCCTTGCAGCTGGTCTTAATTGCACATTGGGATATTTTTTACTGACTGTCATGGACGTTCAACACATTTTTTCAGGGGTCTTTCTGATGTGGAAAATGTCTAATGCGGTCATATGTTTGGCTCAAAGAGAGTTAGTGCAGCTCCGCTTCCACCTAATTTTGTGGGCAGTGTGCACACAGCCTTGTTAACTTTTAAGAGCTGGGTCTGGCAATGGCTGTCTCTCTTAATAGTAAGGCCATGCTGACGTGAGTGTGTATTTACTCAGTCACAGTGGTTACATACTCTGCCTTTAGCTGGCCTGGCAAAGCCCTTTATCTAACTGGGTCTGTTTGTTTGATTTGTGGGGAGCTGCGTAGTTTGTTATCTATGTACTTGGTCATGACAAGTCTGGCATCACAGCGTTTCCCATGGTAACAGCAGCAATCCCTGACCAAAGGGTTACAGTTAAATGGACTGGCATCTCTCCTGCACATTGGGGGATTCTCTGTAGGTCTGCCTATCCGAGACCGTATTTCTCATTCCCTTTCCAAGCCGCCTCAGTCTGTCAGATGTGGTGTGTGAGCACATGGGAGTACTGCTGTGTTTCTGGGGCCTTTCGTCTCCCCTCCGCCACCTCTCTCCTTGAAAGGGAGACTGACTGAGAGGCAGCAGCTAGTATGGACAGATGTAGTAGTAGTAGTAGTAGACTTGGAATAGCTCTGGGCCAGGCCCGGGGATTTACTGTTGAACACTGCTCCCTGGTGGAGCCATAGCAGTATGGTCTGGTCTGTTTATGCAAGTTTTCTAGGGCTTTATATTAGTAGATGAATTGAATCAGGTATAGTTCAAATACCCGGATGGGTTGGGTTTCCCTAAAGAGAGAAAACCACTGTACTATACCATTTATACTTTTGGATTCCTCAATTTGAACTTGTGCACTAATCCTGTCTAGGACCGGTCACCAATACCAATATAAAGGAGGTTCAGGGGTGCAGCAGGTCATTTGGGGAGGGGAGAAGCACTGCTCTTTTTCAATAGGCTAGATTTGGTTGTCACTCTTATTTCCTTCTTCTAAACCAAACTATTTTTAGGTGGATTTCAGTGTGCATCTATAACTTATTTGTGGAACGTCTAACTTCATGAGAATGGCCAATCTAAACTCTCTCCCACCACTTGCAGGAGTCTCCCCAGGACAGTGCTATTACCAGAGACATCAACAGGACGTTCCCAGCTCACGACTACTTCAAGGACACTGGAGGAGACGGCCAAGACTCGCTGTACAAGATCTGCAAGGTGAAGAGGTGGCAGCGGTGCTGGTGGGGGTGGTGTCAGTTGGGTTGGCGTTGTCCTAGAAAAGTGTTATTATCCTCAAGCAGCAAATGGGTTTTCCTGCAGAAATTGAAAAACTTTTTTGACATTTGAATAAAGAAGGCAATTGACCCCACTTAATGATTGGTCTGAATAAGAGTCACAGTCTACTGTAACGCATGAGCGTTGAACCAGCCCCTATCTAGACTGATGTTATCGACAGAATGGTTACATTTCCTGCCCAATACTTACTAGGAAAGACAGTCAATGGGCTAACACTTTCAAATGATAACTGTACACCCGTTTCCCAAACATATTAACCGCTGCTTATGTTTCGTTTTTTGGGGGGGTTTATGTCAATTCTACTGGCCAGAAGGTATCCATCAACAAGCCAGAAGCTGCGTTTTGCTGTACAGTTGACTGGGTTCATTCCCAATTTCTGACTGCTAGAAAGTTTTGTGGCCATCTGAGTTATTATTTCTGTCATAAAGCATGTATAATTTATGCACCCGGGCAAGAATGAATCAATCCTTTTCAAACAATAACCCCAGGTGCTTCTTAATAATTCACCAGCTTTGTATGTATGTGAGTGTGTGTGTGTGTGTGTGTGTGTGTGAGAGTGTGTGTGTGTGTGTGT
>JACXGK010007665.1:0-25535 GCA_016801125.1 Novumbra hubbsi
CCCCCTCCCTCTCCCTTCTGCCTCTGTCTTTCCTCCCCCTCCCTCCCCCCTCACCCTCTGTCTGTCACCCTTCCCATCCTTCCTCTCTCCACGGCATCTGTCACTGTTCCTTCACTTCTTTCCTTTCCATTCTTTCTTCTCTCTGTTTTTCATCCTCTCCTCATCGTCCCTCTCCATCCCTTCCTGGCTGTCACTCCTCCTATCGTCCTGCTTCATCTCTCTCTCACGGGCTTCCTCTTCCTCTCCGGTTGCCGGGTTGTGTCTCCCTACTCAGCACCTCTGTGGAGACAGTTTATCGGGGTAATGCATTTATCACCACTGCAAGGCAGGGCCTCACCTCCTGCTTTGAACTGGTGAGTAATGAAAATGGGATCTTTTCTGACAACGCCCAGTGTTGTGTGGGAGCGCATACTCATCACACACACACACACACAAACACATTTGTATCACCATACTCCTGAGGACCAGCAATTGATTACTGTAAAAAAGAAACTTTTAACAAATCCCTAATCCTAACAATTTAACATAACACCTTACCCATTGTGCCTAAACTAACCTTAGTTCTAATACAAACCCCAATTCTAACACTAATCCCAGTTCTAACACTAACCCCAATTCTAACATTAACCCTAGTTCTAACACTAACCCCAATTCTAACACTAACCCTAATTCTAACAATAACCCCAATTCTAACTCTAACCCCAATTCTAACAATAACCCTAATTCTAACACTAACCCCAATTTCAACCCTAATTCTAACAGTAACCCCAATTCCAACCCTAATTCCAGCACTAACCCCAATTCCAACCCTAACCCCAATTCTAACAACAACCCCAATTCTAACACTAACCCTAATTTTAACACTAACCCCGATTCCAACACTAGCCCCAATTCTAACACTAACCCTAATTTTAACACTAACCCAAATCCAACATTAGCCCCAATTCTAAGACTAATCCCAAATGAATTTAACTCTGAACCTTAATCCAAAACCAGAAATAATATTTTTCCTAGTGGGCGGATTACCGAATTCCTCAGGCTTTGCCGTTTTTCTTGGGGTCTTCTACTTTCCACGTGCATTGTTAGACCTGGATCACACACTCACACGCACGCACACACACACACGCGCACAGGAATACATTAACTTCCGCCTGCACATGCTAATGGCATGGCGCCGCCATTTCTGCAGAGCATTGAAGTATGGCCCTTTTGAACTCCTTTCTCCACACGCGCACGTGCACGCAGGCCAGGCATACTCAGTGGGAGATAGGCCTGGAGCTCCTGGGTGTTTTGCAGCTTGGATCCACACCAGTGGTTTCCCTCACTGCAGCATTGTTATTTAAATGTGGGAGAGCGATCAGCAAGCATTAATGGCATCCTCAGCATTGCAGAGGCAATTCTCCTCCGGTTTCCTCCTCTCCTCTCTCTCACACACGCCTAGTGGGCCATCCTTGAGGGGCACATGAATACCAGATATCCCTGCCATCTGCGGTGCGACAACATTTCAGAAGCTCATTTTGGCGTATTAGTCAACAGCACTCTAGTTTGGGGTTTTGTAAAATATTTTTATTCGAGTTTTCAAACGGCGAATGGTGTGTTCGTCCGTGTCTCGACAAACCGCCGGTGTGAGAGTCGAAGCAGAACACATGCATACTGATAGTTGTGGAGGAACGGGGGCATGTTATGGTTGAAATCGGGGGGTGTAAGTTGTTTTCGAAGCTCTGCGTTGTTTGATGAAACTTTAGTGTCAGGCCTGCCCCGACCTTGTCCGTCTTTCAGAGTTTGACATTCACCAAGCCCTCGTGTTGTTTACTCTGTCAAGGACAATCAGAACCCTGCTGTAACACCTGTGGTGATGGGATCGTTTTAGCTGGGTGTATATAAAAAAAGAATCCCCAACTCAACCTTAAATACAATGAGACTGGACAAGCACCTCTGGCGATCGCCCTTTAGTCCTTACCTGCTTTGGTTTACTTTATAACAACTAGGACCGTCGGCACAGAAATCAACCCATTTCCCACATGGGCTGGTTTTCCCTTCCCTGTGTTCTCATGTGTCCTAATGCTTTATTTAAAGTAGGCCTGAAGAGTTGCTGTACTTCTTCCCATCTTTAAATAAGACACTACCTTTTCCTTCCATTGGAATATCTGACATAATTTAAGTATAGGACACATTCTTGGTGTTAGTGTTAAATACTTATTTTTGTTTTCGGCCTAGGGAAAACACAATAAGAACTATTTTTTAAAATGTATCTTAAATACCACAGTAATTTCTGCAATGTTGACTGGTGCAAGAAGGGTAAGTTAAACTGCATAGATGAGAAAAGATCTCTAGGTTTATGGGAATAGTTTATGCCACGCCATTAATGTAAAGTATTATGTAATTGGTGAAACATTTCCATATGTTTTGTCCCTTAAAATGGTCTAGTCCTCTCGTGTATTTTCATAGAAAAAGAGAATGAAAGTACGGTAAATTTATGACATTAAATTAACTTGCAGAATGCACTTGTTAGATGGGGAAGGGGACCATACACGCACATGGAATTAACCTTCCCCTTATGAAAGACTGGCATTGTATTTAGGATTCCTCAAATTTCAGAATCATTAAATGTTACCAAATACAATTGAATTCCAAATATATCTTATTTTTTGTTAGCCTTCTTTTGGAATTGTGTTTTCTGTGCATTCATGCATTCATTCATTTATGTATTCATGCTACATAATGAGTCTGGGACAAATAACATTAGATGCAATGTACATGTATGCTATCTGAACTGTTGTTTGCATCAACATCTTTCAATCCACTTTCATTTCACAAGGTCTGATACAAACTTGACATGTAGATTTCTAGATTTAACTTGTTGGGGCTCATTCACGGGATGTACCATTGTCATATAGGCTAACAAAACCATATTAAATATTTTACCTTTTAGAAACACGAAAATCAGCCATCTGATTCCGTCAGTGGTGACCACACTGTTGAATGCTTTCTCCTTTCAAACTATTTTGAAATAAATCCACCTACTAGGGCTTCTATTTTAAGTTAAAGACATGTAAACATATTATTTATTACAGAAGCCTTTAACAAATGCATGTGTTAAAGTGAAAATACAGAAATCTTGAGCATCTGACCAGCAAAACAAAGCCATTTATTTGGGTAGTAAAATAAGCATATTTTCTGGGTTGAAAAAAGTATATATATATACTAATAGATATACTATAAACAGACCTAAAGTACATTTATTTAATGGATTACATTTCCCCAGGATTAAGGACAATGCATGTGTGACAACAGACCAAAATGGTTCAAGGACAGAAGTACATTTTGAATGTTTAAAATAAACACATTTCAGTATTTCTGTGAGGTCTTGTTATTGACAAGGACACATTTGTATAGAAAATAATGGTCTGTTTTTTTCTTTCTTTTTGTATTTGAAGTTCGGAAAATTCATGCATGTATTATAAATGAGCTGTGCTGCATTTTAATTGATTAGTATTGACCATTAACTTCTGTAACTAGCTATGCTTTTCGGAAGCATGCATGATGAATAGAAACAATATTGTCAGTTCTGCTACTGTACAGACAACTCAGCTACTAGTGACAGCCTAATAGCATTGGCGTTGTTGTACTTGATAGTTACTTGCTAATATTAGCTTGTTAATAACATGTAACAATTAATATTTTTCATGTTAACTATTTACTTATCTAGCTAGCCACCTCATGAAAGCATGACATACTTTGAGTTGTGCCAGTCCACAAACATTTAATGTAATCTACAGCCTCAGTGGTTTGTAGGTCAGCAGCTCTGGCTAGCTACTGCTGGCTAACAACATTGGGATTATTATATCTTTTGGTTTTATCTACAGTATTGTATTAAGATCCTAGCCACCTAAAAGTCAAATTAAAACAGTAAAATATAGTCTTTCTTTTACAGTCGCTCCCTAAAATACAGGTCACTTGCTGTTTGCAGTTTTATGCACCATTACTCCACTTACAGCAATTGAACTCTGTAGCTCCTTCAAAGTGATCAGTGCCCTACATGGCGTCGTTCAAAAGTCTACTCGTTTGATCGCATTTTGAGGGAAAGTCCTTTCTTGGCTGTGAATTCATGGTTAAATGATTCTTCTTCCACTGCCTGATCCAATTTAGGTATTACAGACTAATCAATCTTAATTCTCCTTCAGATTCATAGCATGACCAATGATTATTTTACAGTGAGATTTAGTGTTTCCAAATATCAATATCAAATAAAATATCAGCGTACCATTTGTAATTCAGTAACATTAGAAAGTGAGAATTGGTCAGGGGCGGAATACTTTCGTTAGCCACTGAACATCTAGCCTTCATCTAGATTCTTGTTGTATATTTGTGTGGGGGTGGGTGGGATGAAGAACGCAGAGTTAACCTTGACTTTACACATCAATATTCCCAACAGAATGACTGACCGGACACTGGTCAATTCATCAAGACACATGGCCTCAAACCTAAAGTAATGCTGCTTACTGTCATTGAAAACACATGATGTCATCCTGCTAGTGTGTTTCATTCACATTGAGGAGATAGATGGAAAGAGAGAAGGTGAAAGATGAAGAATGAGAGAGAAGATGTGTAGCAAAAGAGGAAGAGAGGGATGAAGAAAGAGGGGATAGAGGGGGAGATGAACAGTTACAGGGATAAAGGGATAGAGAGAACAGAGAGGGGAAAGAGGTACATAGAAAGGGTTTGGGCTGGTGGGGGTACAGTAGTACCCTGATTAGTCTGGCAGCAGCATTGTCTGACACTTGGCAGGGGGTAGACAAGAGGCTATATGTGGACGTGTGTGTGTGTGTGTGTGTGTGGGTGCGCATATGTATGCATGAGTACATAGAGGCTTACGGCAAGACTCTACTGAAGCACTTCACAAGTAACGGCTACTATATATCACCTACACAGAGGCAAAGAACCTGGAAGGATCCTATTCTGTCTGTCTGTATGTCTGTCTGTCTTTCCCTCTCTCGCTCTGTCTGCTAAGGTCCAGAAACTCCAATCCAAAGTGTTCAGCCTCAGTCTGTCAAATGACTGGAGGGCTGACAATCCACTGTCAACATCCATCTTCACAGTTTATATCACTGTCCCATGTCACTGCACAACACTGAGCAGATCCGGCTCACATTTGTTATACCCCCAAAAAAATGCTGCCTAATGACTCTCCCCCTTTGCCGAGCCTGTTAAATATGCTACCACAGCCCCCCTCACGCCCCCTTTTTGGTTTTCCAAATGACCAGAACATCCTTGGTGAAGTGGAAACTGCATATGTTATAAGCCCAACGCCAGGCAGAAATTCGGAGAGCATGCGATATGCTTTTCATGATCCCCCCCCCTGAATACTGAGTGAGAACTGGCTGAGTGATCCAAATGTCGACTGGTAACTAGACTGGTCATGCATACTCAAGCACACGCAGGCAGTCAGTCACACATACCGTATGCAGGAGTTGCTATGAAGGGGGCCCAGAGAACTGTGAACGGGCACGCCTCGTCCTAGTGATACCCGGTGCTCCTCTATTGTGTTTCATTAAGGTCGGACGCGCAGGCATGTTGTGAAAGCACACACTTTCTGTTTCTCGTTTTCTCCCTTCATACGCAGACTTTCTTCAGCCTGTCTGGGCACACACACACACACGCATACACACACATATATACACACCTACATACACACACACACACATATACAGCTAAATGCATACATACATAAACACACACACATAAATACATACACACATACATAGACACACACACACACACACATACATGCGGGCCTGTGTGTCTGTTCCGGGACTGTGTTGTATCTGCGTGAGGCTGAGATAATGGCATCTGTCGCTGCTCCTTTTGTCACCACGGCTGCTGCTCTGCCCATTAACTGCCTGTTGTCCAACTGGCCCGGCACTACATGGTCCACCGGCTGATCGGCTCCACCAATACAGGAGACAGTTGGCTCTCCTCTACACCCCCCCTCCACCCCCGAAGAAGGGGGGTTAATAAAAAAGGGAGTGTTGACAGTCAGAGACCCCCCTGCTCCATCAAGGAAACCCGTATTCTCGACTCGGCCCAGAGGCCTCTTCTAAGGGTGGCCCAACTAACTAACCCACTTTTGTCTTCGATTCAAATGTTAAGCGTTGATTTCAGGATACCGCACTAATTAGTTTGTCCTAATATGCTCCGTACGGTAGCCACTGTGAGGACGTATCGCCTCACAAAAGAGGGGAATCAATTAGCAACTTTCCCGTTTGTCAGAAATCCCAATTTCCCCCTCCCCACACACGGGCTTATAATCACGGAGATGGAGAGGATAAGCCACCGGAGTCCAAGCTTCATTAAGAGTTTTCCAGACTGTATCGTCGCCATAACGACAGTGCACGCACCTAAGATAAAGGTTCGACCAGACGTGCACTCCGTCGCAATGTAATGGAACGAGAGAGTGACATCACGGGCAGAAGTAGTAGGCCTGTGTTCTATTGGTTTTATTTCATTACTGGTGGAGTTTCCTTATTAGATGGCATGGAGAAGGGGGGTGAATGAGCGTCGGGTTTGATAAAGCAAGGCAATTTCAGGAGCAGCTATAGTGCCAAATTACAGTTGTACATCATGCTGGTCTTTCCCTCATTGTGCAAGTGTGTGATGTTAACATTTGATTTGCATGTCGCCAACCACTGTGAGGAAGACAGTCTGGGGTTGAGGGAATATTAGTGACTCAGGAAGAATAAAGCACAGACACCAGCGCCATCTAAAGACCGGAACGCGTCCACGTTGTCATTCCAGCGTCCCTAACGGGGTTCTAAATGGGAGTTATTTCAATGTAATCCACAAGAATATGTCGGACTGTCAAAGCGTGTCATCCATGAGGACCTATAGGCAGGAATTTTGTTGCTCTGATTGGCTTATAGACTGGAATAAATGTCAGTCACGACCAAAGGCATTGTCCTTTAGTGAGTTCAGAACCTTATGACCAAGGTAGAACTTCAAGCCAACGAAACTCACAGGTTGACATGTACTTTTCAATCCTGCATCACGACGGATCCCAACCCGGATCCTGCAGTACACACGACAATACACATGTATTTATTTTGCCCCAGCCAAGCACAGCTGATTCAACTTGTCTGGTACCGAACAGCAATGATTTGCGTTGGGTGTGCTCCAGGGTTACCAAGCCAACGTGTGCCGTTGGGGGTACTTGAGGACCGGAGTTGGGAACCACTGATTTAGAAGATGCACTTATCCAAAGTAACTTACATTGAGTGCCTATATGTCTTTCTAACCAACAGTAATGCCCATACTAGGACACCTATGTCACATTCTTAAACATTTATAGAAAATATCCAAAAATACCTTTAACACTACGTACACACGCCGCTATTATCAAAATAAGGTCGACAGTCTGACAGTTTTTAGACTCCACGACGATTACAATACGTCATGGCCGCATTTCGGTTTCCTTGGCGCTTACAACAGCACAAGTGAATGCATTATTTATCTCAAATTAGTGCCTATTTGAGAAGCCATCAAAGCAACATGGGAAGGTTGGAGGAGAGCTTTAAGAACCACGGGGAAGCCGTCACCAGGATTAATGCAGGATTTTTATAAGAAATTAGTGGTTTAATGAAGTGGGTAAAAAAGCTGTCAGTATTTTATTGCATCTAAATTGTGGGGAAGTGGTGTTTAGTTGCCTCGCCTACCTCTGCACATAATGGGTCGTGACAGTGCCTGTGAGGCTTATTGAACTTAACTGGCAAGGCACTCTCCTCGCGGCTCTATCCGGCTGATATTTTACACTGTAAACCACTGAGGGTTTATGGTCTTCCATAAAGCGGTTGGTTTGAAACCTGAATGCTGATTGGCTGATATCTGTGATGAGATCTTATAGTATGGTGACAAAAAAATACTTTGTACTGTTGAAATTGTCTTGGTAACCAGTTTATAATAGCTATAAGGCCTCTCTGGGGTTTGTGACTATTTTCCCCCAGCTAAGAGTTGTTCTGAAAGGAAAATGTTGCTATTTTTGAATCTGGGATCTATTTACAGATTATCTAGGATGATCCTTGTTAGAGACATTTCTGTTGTAAATGATCAAGTTTGACATTTTGCAGTCTCTCTCTGGGCTAAAATGGAAGTGCACGGGGCAACCGATGTAGCGTTCCAAAATATATGATACATCGGTTGTGGTTATAAAAATGTTGAACATTTTGTATTTGGTTGCCAGTTCACTTCCATTTTAGCCCACAGAGAGAATGCAGGACGAGTTGAGAAACCCCAAACTGAAAAAAAATCTATTAAATAGGATCATACTAGATAATCTATAAATAGGCCCCAGGTTAAAAAATTAAAACTATTCTTTTTCTAGCAAGACACGTTGTTGAGTTGACAAAATACCACTAACGCCCGAGATGCTTTTTTGCAATTATAAACTGGTTACCAACTAAATTAGAACAATAAAAAGTGGGATGTCATACATGTTGTATATAGTCTTATTTACTACAGCTATCAGCCAATCAGCATACAAAGCAATATATATATATATATATATATCAGGGCTGGGGGTAGTTAACGCATTTGCGATTGATTTGTAACATATAGCCTCAGTTTTAACCACTTTCTTTTGTGTGTTAGTGATGGGAAGTTCAGATCTTCTGACTACGATCTTTGAATCTCATTCAGCAAAATGTGAAGTCCTTTCGTTCTTTCGTTTATTCTACCAGGGGCTGGGTGTCCGACGTTTAACGCTAATGCCAAATACGTCCCCTATTGCAAACAGTACATATTTCGAATGTAAAACTCTTAAAGCATTTATTACATCTATAAATTACAGTAGGCTGGCTACAGAAAAGACAATTAGTTTGAATGGGTCTTCGGTAGTCCTCATTTTTGTCACGATACAGTTGCATACTGTAGCTCTATGGAAGTGAGCAAATGGAGCTCAAATGTCTTGAACGAAATAAAATTAAAACGTAACTAAAATATATTTTCAACCCTAAAAACAAAAGGTTAACAACACATATTTGATATAAAATATATGCAAATACGAATTTAAATCATATGAAAAAATCTATTCAAACGTGGTAAAAGTGTATGCTTAACTCAATAAAGGGATTGTTGATGTCAGCATGTTTAGAAAAAAATCTAGTATAAACACTAAGTTCACTGATGGTTCATATAGCCAGAACTGTGTGTAGTTTGTAAAATCAAAATATGCTTTCATCAGACTTGATCCAAGAGCCCTTGCAGCCTTTTGCACTCAATCACTTACCAGGTAACGTCAATTAAGTCTGAGAGGGTTCAGGGCTTAGAGTTTAGGGGGGACATTGGGATTGGGCCCCTAAAGCTTTATTGTTGCAAATAATAGATGGGAATGACTACTCTGTAGTTTTGTTTACAGTTCACAAGATGTAATAATATGTTCTATTTAAAATATTCCTCATTGTGTTTATTTGCTTTATTTTTGTGATTCTACCATACATAAAAAAAACTTGATTTATCACAGTAAATTGTGCGATTAATTAGCATAAAATGTATTTTATTACTTAGTGTAGTTGTCTGACTTGACCTTCAGCAAAGACCATGGACTAAGGCCATTGTAATTAATTGTACTTGGTTTGAGGCCCCTTTTACCAGTCTCTCCCATAAATGTTTCTGGGGTGGCCTCCTGTGGTTGACACCGGGACTGACAACATAACGGCCTCCAGAGGAAAAATGGAAGAATAATATTACTATTTGCAAACGCATGCATCAAACTCTAACTCTGAAATACATCAACAGTGCAATTATTTAGACCACTTGACAAACAACAATGAATTGTAATGAAAACACTTAGGCAATTATTTGGCACCATCTAGCGTTCATTACGTAAAATATAGACAACATATGCTTTGTATGTGCAATTGTTTATTTCATGTGAATGGTAAAACCTTTTGCAGTACTGAAGACAGCCTAACAGCAGATTAACCAAGGTCTCAAATGTCTGCTATCTGAAAATCAAATAATCACACAGACAAACATCACTTTTCTTGTGGTCATCAAGACAAAATAAAGCAATTTGGTCATTTTACCTAAGATTTCATTTTCTGTTAGTCTGAGTCTGCATATGCCACAGTGAAATAAAATGAGCAATGTTATTGCAGCTGAGCTTGGCGACATTGTTTCAAACACACTTGGAATGGGTATTCATATTGATAAAACCAAGAAATTAACCTGAACCGCTCAACAAAAGTGAAACCTTCACAAAGTTGTAACAACTCTGGGTGTGAATAAAATAACCTACAGCACAAAGACTACATTTTCAATTCATCAGAAATGCAAACTACCAACCCCACTACTGTTTATGGCTGCAATTATATCGGAGGCCCAACTTTGTTGTCAATTAAAGATCTGGTGCAGTCTAAAAGACTGATATTGTAAAAGAGTTGATGAAACTAACACTGAAACATTATGAAAACATTTGATCAGAGTAAACCAGAAATGATCTGATACTGAAATTAAAACGGCCGCACTGGTTATTTAACTTCTGACAAATCTGATACATTTTCCAGGTCAAATGATCAATTCATGAAAATAAAATAAAAAAATCTCAATGACTGCATGTGTGCGCGGTCCTATAAGGCTCACAGTGCTGAATAGAACTGAACCAGAACAAACAATGAACCTCCCAATCAACATCTCAGGCCACAGAACTCTGATTGTTTTCCATACAGGGCATCTTAACATTAGTTCTTCTTTTTTTAGGGCAGATCAACATAGTCAAAAGTTTAGTAAGTAAAAAAATATCGGAAGAAGGCAATAACAAGGCTTCACACAGGAAACTCCTCAGAAGAACCATTTGCAGCAAGGGCCCAAGACACCATGACCTACAGTTTCCATATCAGGACGGCCTCCTTGTGACTCTGAAGGTTTACTTAATAGACATTGTAAGGATAATATTCTGAATATGCAGACTTGAAGCAAAACAATAACATTGCCAAAGACTCGCCCGAAGTGAAAAGCCGTAGCTGCAGTCCAGTCTAACAGAGAGACAGTGTGATGAGGATAACCGAGTTAATTGACAAGTAACAGTAGCGAACTGACTAGAAACGTGTGGTTTATCAACCACAACCCACTTCCATCATGTCAATTGATGCCGCGCAACCGGAATGTAAAGATCCCCTCAGAGATACCATCTCTAGTTCAGCCTGTTCCCAGATCTGGTTGCATTTACTTCCAACTCCTACGGTCATTGTTACACCTTGGCAAGGCGGAAACAAACTTTGCTCTGGGACCAGGCAAATTGGTAATGGCTTCTGACTGCCAGCTCAGTCAAACGGAACAGGCTCATGCTTGAACAACTGGTGAGGCTACCCACTTCATGCACAGGGGAAACTAATTAGAATGCGTTTTATTCCAGGATTCACTTGAAAGCCGAGAGAATTAGCTAATTCCCAAAGGCTACATTTTTAGGTTGTCTGCACAAGATTCTAACAAACCAGATATTCAACCGATTGCACTTTGAATTGATGAGGTTGTCTCAGGATCTATGAGTTTGACTGATCAGCAATGGAAGAAGCTTTATTGTTTAGCTCAGTATTCCAACATGACATTGCAATATACAGTAGAAATTAACAACTGAGAATAGGGCCTAGATGAGCGAATCAAAATAAAACTACTTAGTCATGAATCCATGATCACAAGCAATTCTGCTTCAACATGCACGCACACACACACGCACACACATACGCACACAATCAGAACAAGTGAACACTACAATCCCTTTTGCACCCTGTTGAGAAATCGTTGTCTCTTCAGAAGTAGTGAAACCAAAAGCAAAGTGTTGGGCAGCAGACAGGTGAGTAGTGAGAGAAAGCTTGCAATCAGGCAAGTTCCATCTAGATAAGGCCTTGAGAACGTGTTACAATATATATATATATATGTGTGTAATTTGGCCATGCCAAACAATTCTTAGAGACCCATATGTCTGTGGGGTTATATGACAATACTGATCCCTACAGATGTTGCAGTTTAATCTCCTTACCAACGTTTACATCAATGTTTACATCTTTTCATCTTCACATGGATGGACCAGCAGCTGAAACAGTCAGTGATATCGCCTCGCTTCCACAGGGCTCTTGGGGCCAGCAGCACATTCAAGCTTTTCTCTCAGAAAGCCACAAAAGCCTTTATATGCTTATGCTTGCAAATCCCAGCCCTGTAGAACTTTCCTTACACAGTCTTTCTCATGGCAAACTGCGCCACCAGAGGCGAGCAAAGTCTTGCCTTCCCACGTCCCCTATATCACTGCCTTCAGGTTCCCTTCTGTCCTAACGTGGTAATGTTTCAGCCCTGCTACCGTCTGACCATCAGGTACAGCCTTTACCTTCCACTAAAATGTTTAGCTCTAGACATCTCTCTGCACTTTTTCTGATCTGGGAGCGAGGGATTTGATTGGCTTATCGAAAGTCCATCAGTCTTCTCCATATATACTTCCCCCCTCCCTTTTCTGTAACTTTCTGTCCCCTCTCTCCCCCCTCTTACACTCCCTCCATGTCTCTCTGTCGGCGTGTTTTTAGACGGTGCTTCGGGGGGTGCCGTTGAGTGTCACAGCCTTGGAGCAGGGCGTGCCGGCTGTCTGGGAACCCCTCCACAGTGTGGACACGCCCACTTCAAACACCTCGTGGATGGCCTTCCGGAAACAGTGGAAGTTGTAGTCTATTAAGCCTGGGGGAGGGGAGAAGCGAGTCAATGAATGAAGGCAATGCACATCACTCTGTCAATTACTACGTTAAGTAATGTCAAGCTTAATCACAATTAACAATGAGATTGGAATAAGTATCACCCTTTCAAGACAAAACAACAGAACCCAGGTCAAAATCTCTGGGCTTTGGTGTTAAATGTTCACTCTAAACTTTTTAATCTCAATGGTAATCAGCTGGTTTACCCTCAGACGGCAGGGGTGGAATTGTCAGGTAATAAGTCTTTAAATAAAATACTTAAGACTAGCCAAAAGATAGTTCTAGGTGTGCTGTTGGTTATTTACATTTGAAGTTGGATGACACAGCAACTCTCTTGTAGGAATGCACATGGCCCATGTGAGAAAAGAACAAGATGAATGTGCCTACCAGACCAATGTGCAACATTTAGAAAAATACAGAAATACAAATAATGCTTGTCCGCATTTCCTAAGAAGCATGAGAATTATTAGGACCGTTTTTTTGTTGACCAAATTAGTTACCAATCAATTTTAGTTTGATAAATACAAGTACAAATGTTTAATAGTGTAGTTCCCTCCTTGTAGGTCATTTAAGTTTCCATGTCTCACACATGAAACGGGGTATGAGATAATGCTGGTGAATTCAGTATACAGAATTTATTTTCTTGTAACCGCTGCTGTTTTTTGTTTCATAGAATTAAGATGAAGCTTATTAGCCCTGGTCGCATGATGAGAAGGTCTGTGGCGTGACTGAAGTTAAAGTCTGTATGCAAAAACTATCCATGGACTGCATTGTTGTCCTAATGGCTAGGCCTATGGCCAGCATGGTGAAATCTCACTAAGAATTATTTAACGTGCGTTTTTTTAATCAAATTTAATGCTTTTACATATGCATTTTTTTTCTCTTGCTTATTGTTAATGTTTGGCTTGCCCATGCTCAGTAACCACAAGACCATTTCCAGTGTGAATGCTACGTCAACGCAGCATTTGTCGAGATAGAAAAAAGTGCAGTAAAAACATTTATACAATTGGTTGGATTCAAAAGGCAACAGCCAACATAAAATACACAATAACTCCATGATTTAGCCACGGAGCATGTTCTGACTGGCCAGTGAGGGATCGAGCCTCAACACGACCTCAACTATGGTTTTAGCAACAATGCCAGCACCTGTCATTCTGAAAATAGCAACCACATTTGGGACACATCCTCAAACCCACAGCGACCACGTGCCCACTGATTGCACACAGAGTTTGGTTCGTTAAGGAAGGAAACATAACTGAGCTTGAAAATGAACTACCGACATGACCTTTATCCGCCTCTCGGGCGTTATTGTTCTATATCGAGATGACTTCCTCAAATTCTAGCGCCGGAGAAGTCTGAAAATCTACTTAAGATGGCTTCCTTCCCTAAACAAGCCCGTGCCACACTACAGTCTGATCACGGCACCGGTGGGAGAGGCGAGCAGGCCCAGACCTGGCTGAAGGGTTTTGGTGAAGAGGCTAACGACACAGAGGTGCAGCCATGAGGAAAGGCTCAGCGGGGACGTCTTGCCTTTGCGCTCAAAGCTCTCCTCCCGGAGGATGCAGACTAGAGCCAGGAACTTGGTGACCTCTTTCAGGTAGAGGACGGTGGTGTTGTTCAGCTTGATGATGGCCATGGACTCCTTATCATAGGCACTACCGCTACCGTCCTCCTTAAGACTGGAATAACACACACACACACAAAACATCTTTCAGATCCTGGTGAGGCTGAAGTGAAAGCAACACACAGACCAACACCCGAGATGAACGGAGACTCACCCGTAGATGCAGGACACGTCGATGACCACGTCGATCATGTCACAGCACAGCTCATAGGACTGCATGTCCACCGGACTGCTGTCTGTGGCGATGTAGATCTTACTGACCACGTCGAACAGAAAGGCCTTTTCTATGCCTGAGTTCTAAGGAAAGGAGAAGAGGAAAAAAAACGTTTGTAAATATACGTGTCCATTTGGTATTTGTCTGTGAGCTACCTTTCAAAAACCCTCTTTCAGAGCATGTTATTTCAGGCCAAGTCCACAGGAAGGATTTTAAAATAAATGATTTTGTGAAATTAGGTGACATTTTATTTAGAAAACTCAATGACTAAAACTAAATGATTCCAGGTGGTAATGGTACTTACAGATATGAAGATGTTTAGAAGGTTTTCCAGTGTTGGAAGCTGCGGAATAAGCTTCTGCACCACTTTACTGAAGGCCTCAAATATGGAGTGGTCATAGATACTTGTCAAATAGAAGCTGAAAAATAAATAAAAGGAAGAAAACGTAACTATAATTTTGCACGGTTAAGTAATGACTTCTTTATGATACTTTAGTATTGGTTCCTTTGTCTTTGAGTCATACCTGTATAAGGCTTTGTATTATGTAATGGTCTATGATTTGTGTAGATCATTTTTAGCAGTAGCTAATGGATAATAAAAAAACAAACAGAGTAAGAGAGGAAATAGTTACATAAATTTTACAGTACAATAACAGTCCAATGGGAAGTAGTTCTCAGCTTCAAAACATACACATCAGCTATTGCTATCATGCTGAAACTCTGATATTAGCAAAACTTAATGCAACTAATGCATTAAGGGCATAATAATTGGCAAAACCTTATAAACAAGACTCTTTAGTGAGTGCAGTTCTAACCGACAGAACCAAGTGGTCCAAGGCCCAGGAAGCTAGTGGGTGTGCCTGCAGTCTTGGCACAGACAGGTCTACGCACTGCAGATCATCACAACTCAGCATGAACTCCCAAGGTCTCTATGAATCCACTATTGATCGAACTGTCAGGCATGCACCAACAGCAATGTCCCCTTCCATAAAACAAGCCTCAGGCTCAGTAGGCTAAGGCACATGCCCCTCCGAAGTCCTAGTACCAACATTCTGCATGATCCCTAGCCCATCAGAAAGTGCTTGTGTGCAAAGAAAGAAGATGCCGAGTTTATTATCAATCATGTATGATGGGCCTACGTCTAAGAGGTGGACTGTCCAAAAGAACTGGACTGTCCAAAAGAACTGGACTGTCCAAAAGAACTGGACTGTCCAAAAGAACTGGACTGTCCAAAAGAACTGTTTTAACATCATCAACCACTTTGCAGGGACAAGCAGGCATTTTATGGGCTATTGATGTATTACACTTTCTTGTCGTGGTTTCGAAATGCATATTGGGAATGGGGTAATTTCTCTGGTGTTGTTTCGACGTTCAAAATTCTGGTATTGTGACAACCTTAATTGGAAAAACATTCTGTGGTGAGAGAAGACTGTTTTGCTTTATGAAACTCACAAGCCACACAGAAATAGTTAGTAAGTAGAGGTTATATAATAGAAGATAAAACAGGTGGTTTCAAACCTGGACTAGACGCCGTCCTGCATAGGCCATCATAGACCCCCTCTTGAAAGTCCCACCTGAAAATGATTACTGCGCCTACATATGAATACTCATGTTGCCGTCTAAACCTTCTCTCGTATTTATTCAGTCACATGCTAACAATTGCACTGCACTTGGTAATGCTGAGGTTCATTTAAGCCTAGCTGTGTCTGACTGAAATCTGAAGATTAGTTTCACTTTGAAAATGAAATAGCATATGCAAGCCTACCATGGGATTTACGAGCCTACAAGTCACCTTTCTGATCCATTATTACAGTTTGTACCTTGAACACTTGCCAGGGCATTTGTTGGTTAAGAGGCCTTGGTGGAATCTGACAATACTATTCAGAGTATGCCAACCATGCTCTGGGAACATACAGGCAAAACCTCTCCCTGCTTTAGTCCTTGTCATTAATAGATTATTGCCCCACTGTCACAGACAAGTGTTAGACTAAAACAAGACCAGACCCCCATATCCATTTTGGATCTCTGCAAATATTGTATCCGCGTGTTGTGTTTTATTCCTTTTTGGAGAACCCAATCTCACAAGTCTAGAAGACCTCAAAGAAGGGCTTTTTTGCAGCTTTGGACAATTTTTTACAAAGTCTGTGCACTAAAATGCAATCTCTTATTTTCTGATTAAAACTTTTATAAAATTCTGAATCAAAAACTAAAATGTTAAATGAGACTAACAGTGAGATATCTGAGTCATCTGAAGTGCAAGTGTGTTAATACCTTTAGCAACAACTGTTTGTGAACATAGGGGACTACTAACTCTTCCTCGGTCTATGGTGGATCAGGGCGTGGTCACTTGGCGTCACAAAGTCAACAACGTTCTGCTGACTTTGAGGCGTTGGCTGCTCACCTGGCACCATAAAGCCAGTGTATGGCTAATGGTGAAATGGCTCAGCACTGCTGGTTATGTGGTCTACAACTGTGACGTTGTCAGCAAACTTGATGGAGTTGGATGAACAGGGAGTAAAGCAGAGGCTTGTTTACACACCCATCAGATTTTCCAATACTCAGTTGTTGCTTGGTGGGGAAGATGTAAGTGTGTTGAATGCTGAACAGCATTTTCATATAAGCATGGTTAAAGCCAATGAAATTATTTCTGCTGTTGATCTGTTGTTGCAGTTGGCAAATTGGCAAGTTCTTCTGGTTTGCTCAGTACTGCCTACCTCAAAAACAGAGTAGAATGTGTTGAGCTTGTCAGGAAAGCTCAATATATACTTGTGATCTATGCTACCCTGTAACCCATGCAATATATACTTGTGATCTATGCTAGCCTGTAACCCATGCTAGCCTGTAACCCATGCAATATATACTTGTGATCTATGCTAGCCTGTAACCCATGCAATATATACTTGTGATATATGCTAGCATGTAACCCATGTCAGCCTGTAACCCATGCAATATATACTTGTGGTCTATGCTAGCGTGTAACCCATGCAATATATACTTGTGATCTATGCTAGCCTGTAACCCATGCTAGCCTGTAACCCATGCAATATAAACTTGTGATCTATGCTAGCCTGTAACCCATGCTAGCCTGTAACCCATGCAATATACATGTGTGATCTATGCTAGCCTGTAACCCATGCTAGCCGGTAACCTATGCAATATATACTTGTGATCTATGCTAGCCTATAACCCATGCAATATATACTTGTGATCTATGCTAGCCTGTAACCGATGCAATATATACTTGTGATCCATGCTAGCCTGTAACCCATGCTAGCCTATAACCCATGCAATATACACTTGTGATCTATGCTAGCCTATAACCCATGCAATATATACTTGTGATCTGTGCTAGCCTGCAACCCATGCTAGCCTGTAACCCATTCAATATATACTTGTGATCTATGCTAGCCTGTAACCCATGCAATATATACTTGTGATCTATGCTAGCCTGTAACCCATGCAATATATACTTGTGATCTATGCTAGCCTGTAACCCATGCTAGCCTGTAACCCATGCAATATATACTTGTGATCTATGCTAGCCTGTAACCCATGCTAGCCTGTAACCCATGCAATATAAACTTGTGATCTATGCTAGCCTGTAACCCATGCCACAGGTGTCACACCTCCAAGTCCATACTTCCTTTTATCCCCCTGATGGAGTTTCTCATACCTGCTATCTACGTAAGCGTTGTGTACCACTGGGTTATTGTAGTTTGGATTTTAGGGGATTCAGCCAAAGCGCTGAGCTAGGGTAAAGTTAACAATTTCCCTACACTAAATATAAAGCTTAAAAATGACTATCAAGTCATCCAACATGGCTTTTAAATATGGAATGCATGAAATAGCAAATTTGCAGCAGGTCTCACTGCAAAGTATGTTTTAGGACATTCATTGTAATGCATGGCTACTAGCAGGAGGTGTTACTAGCTCCAGTTAGCTCCATTTACCAGTGATTAATGTGGTCTGAGATTCAATTTAAACAAAGCAGTGATTTTTTACTAATCCAATTATTATATGAAGTATAATAATATTGGCACAAGTAAAGTTAAAGGTAAAGTAATCGTACAATATAAAAATCTATTAATTTAAATTGTCTCAGTCTATTAAACTACTACTGTTTGGGGTGCAACCAACTCATGGCCTGGGTTCACCAACTGAAAAAGTTAGTCACATGAAATAAAACGGATGACAAGCTCATTACATTTTTAACCCATTTCCCACAGTCTCTCATGAATTCCAAGTTACAACAGTCACAAAGCAGCAACACCAAACAAACTTGGGAAAGGTGCAAGTTGGGAGGAATGCGTCCCATAGAACATGCTCCGCCAAGCCGCATCGCACCTTATCACACAGCTCGTGTTACCAGGATGTGCATCGCACTAAGCTAGAGCAGACTGATTATATCCCCTAACAGGACAGAAAACTTAAGTTAGCGTTCTCTATGCAAGTGACATTACAGATTACACACACTTTATCTTAGCCCCTCACAGACTGAGGTGACTGTGTTGAATTCAGGAGAGGGCTGCATCTAATATAAGAGGGATAGTCCTTTTCCAAGACCTACCTGAGATGAAGCTTCTCTAGGCTAGCATCTGCCAGGTCGTCGTTGGCTCTCTGGTGTATGTCTCTCTGAGTCTCAATCTTGTGGTCATCAGAGAGGCCGTCTACTTTGTGGATAAACACCTCAAAATTGATCTCTGGGTTGACCCGATAGGCCCGGGACACGGTGAGGTGGAGCCTGCCCAAAGCCTCAACATAGTCATCCTGCACGGGGAGAAGAACACACACACAGCTTCAGGAATGCTTGAAATTGGGGTTTTGTGCAAGAGGGACAAAATGGCCATAGACAACAACTTGTATATGTCAGTAGGAAACTTTGACATGCTAAAATAGACTATTGGCTACAGTCAAAATATGTAACTTAAAAAGGTAAAGCCTAAGAGCTCAATTTAAATGCAGAATGTTTTTTTTGTGGATTCACGCTTCAACAGGAAGCCAATCAATTGTGCAGAAAAGCACGATGACATCAATCACATTCATTTTACTCTGGTGTCTCTAGCCACTTGCTTGCATACGAGACCAAGATGTCATGCTAAATACTACTAATAGCAAATTAAAATAGTAAAAAGCATTTTAGCTTGTAATTTTGGACCCTTGCTGGGCTTAGTAAATACATGATTTAGATTAACTGAAAATGAAGGAACTTCATATAATTCAGGAGTGAATTATGTCAGGTCTAAAAAAGAATGTAAAGAATTTACTGTGTTATCTAGAGACATGTCTTTGTCCAGTAAATGGTCTTAAATCAGTTGTTGAATTATGCAAGAGACTGTGACATTGGCATAAGGAATAAGCGGTTGGTGGTTGCGTACCTGTTCAACCGCTATATTTAAATGAACTAATGTATACAGGCTGTTGCGATATACACAATAACCGTGATATTTTAAACATTCAATATTGATATCATGTTAAGAAATACATACGACAATACATTATTCATTAGGCAAAAATGACGTTGTATTTTTCCAAAAACTTCTCTTGGTTTTTCTATCGCTTATTTTTGTCAAATATAGACAAACGATGCACGTGTTTGAACCACGAGTCTGGACCAATACACTGGCGTTTGAAATAACGCTAAGACGCATATTTTTTGTAGACTATATATATGCAAAAATGTGTAACATTTTTCCCAAACTCATCTCTGCGTTTGACCTGGTGGATCTTTTGTTCATCAGTTAATTTGGTTCTCTTTTCACTATCCATAAAGTGTAATTGTTTTTTTTGTGTGCTTTTATTTTTTTTATTTGTACAGTTATGGTTACAGACTCTCTCTCCTCATGCATACACTCATATTTTGAGTTCAATTAATTGGCCAAAGAGACAAAACACAGATATTTTTTTTCTTTAAATGTTATATAGATATCACAATTATTGTGAATGATTTTGGCCATGATAATCGTGTATTGAAAATCTTATATTGTTACAGCCCCAATACAGGCCGACATTTTATAGAGAGTTTAAGTTTTAAAATGGGTAAATACTCCATAGTTTAGCCTAAACAGATGACCTAAGGGTAATGGGACATTACAGAAATGCAGAGCATTTTTAGCATTAACTATATTTATTTGTGTCATGCAAATCAATTATAGTTAAGACAATTTTTTGTTTTAATATATGTTTTTACCTGGGCATCGATGACAAATATCAAGGCCCCAGTACCTCTGAAGATCATCTCATAGTCAAAGGTGGGGTCAAAAAAGTCAACCTGACCCGGGAAATCCCAGATCTGGAAGTTGACGAACGAGCTGCTTGAGATGTCATCCTTGTAGATTTTGTTGGTGCTCTCCAGAAACAACGTCTCATTTGGAGACATTTTATGGAATACCACCTGAAACACAAATCAATATACAAGTATATATTAAAACAGCCAGAGCTATAGACCTCCTCCAAATACCCACGAATACTCAATTTTGAGATGAGAAAAAGAAAAAGCAGGCAGGTAAAAGGACATAAGGTTAGGGTACTTTACTGAGTTTCATTGCTTTGCATGGGGCTTTAACAAAAGTGTAGCATAGTTAATAAAGGAAGGAAAATGCTGCATGTTAAAAAAAAAACGAATGTACATCTGTAGATGTATTTCAGGGACATATTAATTACACCAAATAAAAGATTCAGCATTTAATTGTACAGACGAAGGAAGCACTCCACCCACCCCAAACTCCTTAAACCTACAAACAGCCAAATGGGGAGGGTGCAAGAGTACCTGGATATCTAAAAGACATTCATGCTAGACAAAATGTTACCTATTCATGCTAGACAAAAAAACTTTTTTTTGTGGAATCAATAAAAAATAAGCTACTTTACTCTAAGCTACAGTGTAACGCCACAAACGTGGACAGAAAAACTGAAAACGAATGTTGTTACATTTCTCCTTGAACTAATGAGTAAAATGATACAGTGCAATAAATTACTCTACAATTACTTTCAGTGTTGAAAGGATGATCAGGTATACTGAATCATTTAAGCTTGCAAAATTGCGTTGTGGCTGCATCTTTCAGTCACGTGGTAGTAATGGTGTTGACAAAGTCTGTGACAAGATTAGAAAGCCAGAAAGATAGTCACGTGCCAAATCCATATAGATGATTACACCGAGCCACAGACGAAGGGGCAAAACTAGAGGGTAGTCCTTACGCTTAGCATTGCAAGATCTCTATGGCTCTGCCTGGAAAATAACTCCCATCGTTAGGGCGGAGACATTGGAATCTCAACCTACAGATCTCTGAGCGCACATGACACTCAATTTTGTAGTCATAATACATGGCTGTAGTAAGACTTGAGAAAGCTGAGCTAGCCATTTTTTTTACCTGGTAAATGATTAAGAAGTTGCCTAGCGAACCGATGATTATATAGATTCATACGGTTGAATGACTACGGTTGAATTTCTTGAAACAGCCAACTACCTAATGTAGCTCACTGGTATATGCAATTTAAAGTGTTGGTTAAACCTCGCTAAAATAATGCAATGTATCTGCTGATGCAATGAAGTAGCTAGCTAGATAGACATTGCTTTGCTGTCATGTTAGCCTGCTTATTATGTACTGTAAACATATGACAACTTAAACTGGTCTTAAAACATTGGAGTCTGGTGTTAATAATGGGGGTAATACTGTAAATACTGAACTAGTGCATGAGTGGACAAGTTATGTAGCAATGTTATTATGAAGATATGTATTGATGAAAACAAAAAGGCGTTATGTAAAGACAGATGAATCATGTCCGCTCAGGTTCTCCTCCTACCTTCTGTATTGACGACTTTCCACTTCTCCTCAAACCCATCAAAAGAATTCTGGGTTTGCTATCAGAAGATGATGGACTATCCTCTATGTCGGCCTCCTCTTCTCCATATCCAAAATCTTTAGGGAACGAGTCTGCTGGCCCGTAGCTGTCTGCCAGCCGTTCTACCTCGTACTGAATCGACATGTTCTGACCCGACGACGCTTGCGTCCCCAATCCCCCCCACCCCGTATTACTTTTACACAGTTCTGCTTTGATCAACAGATCCTTCCACACCACATATATAACGCAACAGACTATTTACATGCATCCATATAACGGTAATGTTACTTGCAATTGAAAATCCCGAGTGTGTGTTCTAATATTATCTCTTCTCCGAGTCGCCAGTTTCCCTTTCGCTGAAAATCTTGCTATTGAGCCCACCTCCAAATGTAATTGGACGACGTACATGGGATGCGAATAATTATTGGGTAACCAGGGTGTCAATACGTCGAGGCTGTATTTCGTCCAGTGTCAGATGTTTTAAAGTCACCTGACCAAGTGGACTAGTGCGCTGGCTTGTTTTGTGACCTTTCACCTGAAGTTAGCGTTTTCCTAGGTTACCTATGACATGGCTTCAAAGCAGATGCAGAGTTTGACTAATTTATATTTTGGGTTAAGATGATAATGTACTGTTTTAAAAATGTCGATATATGTATCCCTGTGATATATTGTAAGCGTGTACAATCATAAACAACAAACATGCAAGTATATGTTCCAAGTGCACTTGTCTGAAGAATCTACATTCAATCGAAATTTGGGCAATAATGTAAGTACAAGAATATGTCAAATAGTAAGTTTGTCTTTTAACGTCTGTTGTGTCAATTTAAAGAATTACCAGCAGAGGGCGAAAAACTACCACCTAGAAAATATTGCAATAACTAACACTGCGCATGCTCTCTTCACGAGCGTGCTTGTGTTGACTAGATTGAGTAAAAGCTGCCCAGGTTTGGGATATCAACTTTCAGTCCGGGAGAGTCGTCAGAGTATCAATAAAACCGAGGTTTACTTCGTAATGGCATACCATAGAGTAAGTGAAGAATATATGGATTATGTTTTCGATATTGTTCATGGGTGTGTTTTAATTGTTTTCACAACTAGGCAGGCTTGAAAGGTTTTCCACTAGGTAGCTATTTATGTCAGTGTGTAGCTAGCTAGTTAGCCAGTGTCTAGTATGATAGCTTATCAATTCGTTATTGAAATGCATTGAGATCCTGTGCTACAGCTGAAACGTCATCTGGCTAGGTAGACTTAACTAACGATATAAGAAAGCGTATAAGGTGTTTTCTCAGTTTGTTCAGGCTATTTTAAGTACTCATTAAATACAAGGTTAATTGCCATTTGAGTTACTTTCTTACTGATGGTACAATTACTGGACAGGTGGAAGCCATTTGGAGTGCAACGTTAGCACCTGTCCAATAATTTGTTTTCAGCAATTTACGGAGGAATGTAGAAGTACGGCTGTGGTTGTATGTGGATGTACAACATCGATAATTTAAAATCACATAGGTTTCGATTCCCGTCCGTGCCCTCCTTAAAATGTGAATCTCAAATCGCAGAATGCATACTACACGTACGTACTTCGCGGATGATTGCAAAGCACGTAGTGTTTACTGTATAGTAAGCTAGTATGCCAGTATTGGGACCGGTTTGTCATAAAATTGCGTCTCAACGTTAGATTTTTTTAACTTTTATACACCAGAATTACCAGTATTTTACTATTTGGGTGTGTCATACGAATTGAGAAATTCCTAGCGAGACTAAACACTGCCAAAGTTATTTAATCTAATATAGGTGACATATTTAATATACATATTTAACTGCGCCTTGCGTGGTGGTCTTCATTACCCCCAACAACACGGATGCGTTCGTAATAAATCCACTAGAAATAGACAGTCCGGGAAGTTTTGGCATACTTTTTACAGAGTAATAGCTTTTAAACACACTGCCCAGTAGTGACATCTACTGGTCCAAAATAAATACATGTTCAACGTTTGTATACAGTGGCTTTAAAAATAGTGAACATGTAGCTTTACAGCTCTAGTAAGGCTTGGTTATTCCAAACTTCTTCCATTTTACAATTATGGAAACCGCTTTGCTCATGGGAACTTTCAAATTTACAGATTTTTTATAACCTTTCCAAGATCTATTCCTCAACAAATTATCTCTGAGGTCTGCGGAGAGTACCTTGTACTTGAATTCTAAAATGAACCTTACATTTTTTATTCTATACTGTTTAATTATCAAATTTAATTATCGCCCAGCACTAACTTTATCTATTACTTTTTTTGTTAAAAGAAGCTATCTGAAACAAACCTCCACCAAAATCATGGATAAACCAATATCTGAACCTGTGACACCATCTGAGGATGTTTTTGTAATCGTGTCCACAGGTGTCAGAGCCCAAACGAGAGCAGTTTCGAAGATACCTGGAGAAAGCTGGTGTCCTTGACAGTCTCACTAGTGGTGGGTTTCTTTTAAATATTTAATTAAACTTGAATTCCTACTTCATATTTTATGAATATGAAGTACACCGATATAGACCAGCGATCTGATTGCTTTATATTTGATGGGAAACATCGTGTTGAGAACAAAATGACATTACAATGGTCAATGGAAACCAAAATCACCAACCGATTTAGGGGTGAATTCAAAGTCACACCGAAAATGTAAGTAAACAATTGCAATCACAGGCTGTTCCAACCTGCGTGAATTTCATCATGGCAGCTCATAATGTGACTCAGTGGTGTGTATGGCCCCCACATGCCCGTACGCACTCCCAACAAAGTCTGTGCATGCTCCTGACAAGACGGTGGATGGTGTCCTAGGGGATCTCATCCCAGACCTGGATCAGGGCTTCAGTGAGCTCCTGGACAGTCTCTGGTGCCACTTGAAGGTGTGGGATTTCCCGATACAGGACGTCCCAGATGTTCTTAATTGGATTCCGGTCTGGGCAACATGAGGGCCAGGCAGCTGCATCAATGCCTTTGCCAGGAACTGCCCACACACTCTGGCCACATGAGACCGGCATTGGCCTGCACCTGGATGAAGCCAGGGCCCACAGCACCAGTGTATGTTCTGATTGTGGGTCTGTGGGTTGCAAGTTGTTCACCACCCCATCTCCAGGCTGTTTTAC
>JACXGK010007666.1:0-24570 GCA_016801125.1 Novumbra hubbsi
TTTTTTTTTATGTTCAATACATTTGAGCTTAATTTGTCTCCATAAGAAACATGCACACCTGTAGCCCTCAGAAGGTCATTTTGTAAGGCTCGGGCAGTGCTCCTCCTGTTTCCTCCTCACACAAAGAAGCAGATACCGGTCCTGCTTGCTGTTAAGACTGTACAGGGAGACACAGAACTACCTGTGCTTTATGTGACTGTCATGCACCATAGCACCAAAGAAAAATCCTTGTTTGTGTAAATGTACTTGGCAATAAAGTTTTTCTGATTTAGCGATATAGGTAAGAATAGTAATTCAAATGGGGTAATACAGTTTTAGGCTATTGTCACGGTAGTGCTATTAAACTAGTGTATGTAGATGCTCAATATCTCCAGTTCTGATTGCATTCGAATTCAAATAAAGAAATCAATCTTTTCCATTTCCTGTCCACAGGAGGTGAGCTACTGCCAGGGGATGAGTCAGATTGCTGCAATCCTGCTGATGTACCTCAACGAGGAGGACGCTTTCTGGGCCTTGTCCCAGCTCCTTACCAACAGCAAGCACGCCATGCACGGTGAGCAGGAGGAGGCACAGGGTGGGGTGCCTATGAGGAGGAGTTAGGGGACCACTGAATGACTGACATAGGGGGTGTGACCGTAAGGTTGCTAGATTGAACCCTGTATTTGGCAAAGTGATTTACAAAGATGATGCCTTATTTACAAAGAAGACATAACATCAACTGTAGCAAGAGCTACCTGTAGGTCCCAAGATGTCATTTTATGATCGTTGGAGACTTCTTTAAGCATCTTGCGGTCTGCTCTTGGGCTGAACTTGCTAGGACATCCTGGACATGTTGGTTTAAATGTTCTCCCCGAATTATTTCCCAGACAATGGAATAGCTCAAAAAGAATCAAATGGAGAGTTCTTGAATGGCCAAGTCAATGCCCTGATCTTAATCCTATTAAACATCACATAGCTGAAATAATTCTGCTTGGAGGAGTGGGAAACACTTTCTCCTACGAGGTTAGAGACTGGTAGACAGTTATAGGAAACGTCTTATTGAGGTTGTTTCAGCCAAAGGGGGCAATACCAGCTAAGGGCATAGGGTGTCCTAACTTATTCATATATATATATATATATATATATATATATATAAATGACACACACACCCACACACACAGTATCTCTCAGACATTTTCACTTAGGGGTGTACTCACTTTTGTTGCCAGCGGTGTAGACATTAATGGCTGTGTGTTTTGTTATTGTGAGGGGACAGCAAATGTACACTTATACAAGCTGTACACTGACTACTTTTCATTGTAGCAAAGTGGCATGTCTTCAGTGTTGTCACATGAAAAGATATAATCAAATATTTACAAAAATGTGAGGGGTGTACTACTATATATGAGAAATAAATTCATTAAGAATCCTGGATTTTTTTTTTCTAATTTCTTCTGTCATAGTTGAAGTGTACATATGATGAAAATTACAAGCCTCTCTCATCTTTTTCAGTGGGAGAACTTGCACAATTGGTGGCTAACTAAATACTTTTTGCCCCACTGTACATATATTATATAATTTGTAGGTTCCCTTACAGCTCATTGAAGTAATGCTTCTTTCCTCTTGAAATGTTCTGAAATTAAAAGGAATCATGTAAACTTGCATCCGAAACAAATGTTTCCGGGCCATTTTAGAATATCTTTGTAGAGTAAGCAATAATTCATCTTTTTCACAGCTCCCTTGCTATATTGTATGACAGGCCAAAGGCATGCAAGTATAAACATACTAAAGTAGCTTTGTATTTCATCACTTTTCAGGAGGAATGAAGCATTGTTACAATGAGCATTAAGGGAACCAACAAATGTATGTGTGTGTGTGTGTGTATATATATATATATATATTCCCATTCTTGGGTTTTTACTTGTCCGTCTGGCAGGGTTCTTCATCCCCGGGTTCCCCAAGCTGCAACGGTATCAGGCCCACCACGAGCTGATTCTGTCTAAGCTCCTTCCAAAGCTAAAGAAACACCTGGTGAGGAACTGGTTACACAGGAGAATGACAGGATTAAATCCTAATGACCTGATTGCATTTAGCAAAAATGTTATCCCTTTATAGAAAGACAGAAAAAGATACAGAAGCCATTAGTGTGCTCTTCATATTAAAATGTAAACTCTGTTTCTCTATTTAAATACCTCCAGGACAAAGAGCAGATGTCCAATGGGATATACACCACTAAATGGTTCCTGCAGTGCTTCATCGACCGGGTGAGCATGGGGACACTCTTAAAGGGAGGGTGAAACGTTTCTTAAAGGGAAAGTTCTGTCATTAGTATCGTTGAAATTCATGAATGGAAATGGGGCGTCTCGCTTTAAAAAATCTGCATTGCAAGCGGAAAACTACACTCCAACACACACCAAACAAAGACTACTGGTGTTGTTTACCTCAAAATAAACTACACTCCAACACACACCAAACAAAGACTACTGGTGTTGTTTAACTCAAAATTAACTACACTACAACACACACCAAACTAAGACTACTGGTGTTGTTTACTCCAAATTAACTACACTCCAACACACACCAAACGAAGACTAGTGGTGTTGTTTACTTTAATATAAAGGTTGTTAATTACAAATCAAATGTTCTAATATGAGTCACAAACAAAATGAATTTGTAAGATGCTAATAATGTGCCTTCCGGAACAACTCTGGGTAAGTGGAGTTTTTACCAAACATGAATCTGGGCTGAACTATCCCTTTAAGCAGACTCAAATAATTGTGTTGAAATACCTGGTCTGACATGTCTTTCCAGACCCCCATCACTCTGACTCTGCGCTTATGGGACATCTACATTCTGGAGGGAGAGCGCATACTGACCGCCATGGCCTACACCACCCTAAAAATACACAAGAGTGAGTATTGAGTCAGGACATTACGTTGGCTTACATCTTGTACATATTGCAGTGATGGTCAAAGTAAGGCCGCTATTTAAAGCCATTTTACTTTTCATTTATTAGCTAGCTTCCAGTAGCGGGCTCCAGTGTTACATTTCGGGTCATGCTACAACCGTGTTAAAAGGGTGGACAATGCACAGCCACTTGTAAAGTGATGAATCTTATGTGTATTGCAGAGACAGTCTCACATTTTAATTTGTGTTATATGAATTAAACCAAATTATTTACAAATATTTAATGTTTTGATACATTTCTTTACAATTTTTTACTTTATTCCACAGGACTTTACCCAAATTACATTTTAAAAGTGAGGCGGATCCAATGGCTTTGCCTCACAGAATTGTTAGGAATCACTAGGATTAATTTTAAATTAATAAAGTATTTCAAGATTACTAACAGTGAGTTCATCTTGTTCACCCATTTAATATGCCACCCCAAATGTGTTTAATAGATTTACAAATGTATGTGAGACATATATTTTCAAATACCAACACATTATAATTTAGTAAAAGTTTAAAATAATTGTACATTAAAATAGACAAAAAATAATAATAATTCTGAGTACTTTGTTGGTAATGTGCTATTCCATTGAGTATGACATTATCCCAGTATTTTAAATGAGTCAGGGAAAAGCTTCTGTGGGCCCAGATACCCCGTAACAATCTATCCCCATTGGGTATTTCGACGGGGATGACACTGCTAAGCATGTCGTCCCGGTGGGTTGGCTGCTTGCGTAATGCAAATGGTCGCCGGTTGGAGAATAACGGATATCTGTCTTGCCATTGGAAGCTGTAATGCAATTGCCTGATTTTTATAACGCGTCTTTATTGGTTGCTCTTATTTAATTACTTGTGATAAGCAACTGCTGAATGTTTTACCGGTGAGGAGATTAGCTACAATTTACACGAAGAGTATGTTTGGAATCTATCACTGAAAGCAAGCACCCAAAAGAAGGTTTTTGGGGTCAAGGGACATTTATATGTAGCCACAAAATAATACTCTTTGATGTTTTGTAACAGCGATGCTCATATTTACGTGGCAGTATCAAAGTGTCAACACAGCTGTCATTGTTTATCTGAGGTTTTCTTGAATGTAAGTGTGTGGTTTTTCATCTGCAATTCAATCACATGCTCTTTCATTGGCCCTCTCCTTGTGTCCATATTCTATCTGTCCAATCAGAGCGCTTGCTGAAGCTTCCTCTGGAGGACCTGAGGGAGTTTCTCCAGGAGGATCTGTCCAGGTCCTTCTTTCTACCCGACGATGTGGTAGTGGAACATTTGCAGGGTGCCATGGCAGAGCTACACAAGATGAAGCTGGACTTCCCACCACCAGGTGGGGCTCCTCCTGGTTGATCAGACCCTTGAGAGGTGGTTGGTCAGTCAATGGGATTAGTTGTTCTCGAAGTGGGGATGACAGGCTGATTTTCGGGGGGGTCACAAGATGATTTTATTCAGACAGGGAAAACCAGCTGAGACCGCAATCTCATTTAAAATGACAAAATATGTATAACAAGCATTGAAGCTAATAATTTAAGATGATTTCTAGAACAAATACAAATTTGTGCTATTTTTAATAAACCTGATGGCTAATTCGTAGCTCTACAAATGAGAAGACTTTACATGACAACATTCGCTCTCAAATATTAAAGGTATTCCCTCAGAAAAGCAATCAAGTTCCAATGAAAAGTAACCCTGCGGGAAATGAGAAACACAAGCCTGTTTGAGCTGCGTGATGAAGTTCCAGACTTGGTCCCAACTAGCAGACCACCTGACTGAACCCAAATGGTTGGGAAATCTTGCACAATTGGCATGTATATTTGCCAAATTGAATGTACTCAACTTGTCACTACAAGGCACAAAACAACAACCATTCATGGTAGCTAGGGATCTCCGGTCAGCTGACCTGGTGGACGTGTTGATGGAACTGTCCAGTTAACGGACCCTAAAGGCAATGTTTGCCAAAAACCACACTTGTTGCAGAGTAACACACAGGACAATCCAAAGCAAAAGTGATGTACTCATCACTTTTGGATCAACCTACTTTTGTGAGGCAATATTTTCCACACATATGACATATTATCAAATAAAGATCACGTCTCAATGTGGTGGATGATCTCCTAGTTTCCGTTTCAACCATCAAATCCAGGATGCTACTGTTGTGCCTACCGCTCTCATTAGATAATGAAGTTGTTCAGAAAACCGATCATTCATATGAAATAGTTGATAAAGGTTTAGTCATCTTTTATATGATCTACTGAGCATGTCAACATTTGTGTTGCGCTCTGTGGTCACAACATTTCAGACCTTTGTTTATGTAAAAATGTATGGGTACCCCTGAGTCAGACTTTAGATTTAGTAAATCGGTTGGTCATTTAACAAGTTATTAATTTAGATCATTTGCCTTGCCTTGATTGTTTTACGCTGCGTCAAGTGGCCAACTGTCATGTCCTTGGGAGTACAGTGGGGGGAAAAAGTATTTAGTCAGCCACCAATTGAGCAAGTTCTCCCACTGAAAAAGATGAGAGAGGCCTGTAATTTTCATCATATGTACACTGCAACTATGAAAGACAAAATGTAGGAATGTTTATGAATTTAATTGCAAATTATGGTGGAAAATAAGTATTTGGTCAATAACAAAAGTTTATCTCAATACTTTGTTGTATACCCTTTGTTGGCAATGACAGAGGTCAAACGTTTTCTGTAAGTCTTCACAAGGTTGTAACACACTGTTGCTGGTATTTTGGCCCATTCCTCCATGCAGATCTCCTCTAGAGCAGTGATGTTTTGGGGCTGTTGCTGGGCAACACAGACTTTCAACTCCCTCCAAAGATTTTCTATCGGGTAGAGATCTGGAGACTGGCTAGGCCACTCCAGGACCCTGAAATGCTTCTTACAAAGACACTCCTTCGTTGCCCGGGAACGGTGTGTTTGGGATCATTGTCATGCTGAAAGACCCAGCCACGTTTCATCTTCAATGCCCTAGCTGATGGAAGGAGGTTTTCACTCAAAATCTCACGATACATGGCCATATTCATTCTGTCCTTTACACAGATCAGTCATCCTGTTCCCTTTGCAGAAAAACAGCCCCAAAGCATGATGTTTCCACCCCCATGCTTCACAGTAGGTATGGTGTTCTTTGGATGCAACTCAGCATCCTTTGTCCTCCAAACACGACGAGTTGAGTTTTTAGCAAAAAGTTCTATTTTGGTTTCATCTGACCATATGACATGCTCCCAATCTTCTTCTGGATCATCCAAATGCTCTCTAGCAAACTTCAGATGGACCTGGACATGTACTGGCTTCAGCAGGGGGACACGTCTGGCACTGCAGGATTTGAGTCCCTGGCAGCGTAGGGTGTTACTGATGGTAGGCTTTGTTACTTTGGTCCCAGCTCTCTCCAGGTGATTCACTAGGTCCCCCCATGTGGTTCTGGGATTTTTGCTCACCGTTCTTGTGATCATTTTGACCCCACGGGGTGAGATTTTGCGTGGAGCCCCAGATCGAGGGAGATTATCAGTGGTCTTTTATGTCTTCCATTTCCTACTAATTGCTCCCACAGTTGATTTCTTCACACCAAGCTGCTTACCTATTGCAGATTCAGTCTTCCCAGCCTGGTGCAGGTCTACAATTTTGTTTCTGGTGTCCTTTGACAGCTCTTTGGTCTTGGCCATAGTGGAGTTTGGAGTGGGACTGTTTGAGGTTGTGGACAGGTGTCTTTTACACTGATAACAAGTTCAAACAGGTGCCATTATTACAGGTAACGAGTGGAGAACAGAGGAGCCTCTTAAAGGAGAAGTTACAGGTCTGTGAGAGACAGAAATCTTGCTTGTTTTTAGGTGACCAAATACTTATTTTCCACCATAGTTTGCAAATAAATTCATTAAAAATCCTACAATTGTCTGTCATAGTTGAAGTGTACCTGTGATGAAAATTACAGGCCTCTCTCATCTTTTTCAGTGGGAGAACTTGCACAATTGTTGGCTGACTAAATACTTTTTTGCCCCACTGTACATACAGTGATCTCCTAGTGAATAGATGGATGATTTCTGAAATATTTCAACAGGGCGTGTAAAGGAGCATTCATTCCATTTTACCAGGTGGCCTTATTTTCACTCTTTTTGCGCTAGCAATAAAAACCAAATATCATATCTAAAACACTTTTAAAAAAAAAACTCAAATGGTGTAAGAATCTCATTTACTCAGTTGTTTGTTTTTGATATATTTCCCCAGGGTTTCACATAGCCTTGTCTGCATCTTTTTGTTTTGCCAAAACACAATTTATTGGGGTAAAGTGTGTCACAGTGGGATATTATTTTGTTAAGAGACATAATACAGAATGAGATTCTGATGTTAGTTGTCTTGGTGTGTTTAGGAGGGTTCTCTTAAATGGGCTTGGGAACGGGGGTGTTAAGCATAGAAAGTGTGAAAATGAATCCTCATGTCAATGAAATAGCCGTCCCTTTTAAAACCAAGCCAAATTGACTTTGTGTCAGTATTTGGTATCTTGTTAGAATTCCACTTATTTGTTGCCTTATTCAACCCTGTTGTCTTTCTTTACTGTAGCTAAGCCGGAGGAGCTGCCAAAGAAGCCACTGGGTGAGGAGAGGCCTGTTTTCCTGATGCCAATCCAGAATGATTTAAGCACGTCTGCCAAGCAGCCAAAGATCAGCCTCCAGCCACACATGGGCCAGGCCACGCCCCCAAGGAGGCCAGGCCCTGCCCCCAGTGAGCGCTCCCCATCACCAGGGGAACCCTGCCAGCTCCCTTCGGTCCAGAACCTTCCACAACCCTGTGCCCTATTCAATTCTGTGCCCTATTCAGACCCACCGGTAGTCTACAAACAGGCATTGGTGCCCAAACGGTGTCCGCTGTCCCCTCCAAAACCCCCGCCAAAGCCACATAAATGTAAGTTTCCTCCAGGCGAGGAGGAGGTGTGTCCCAGTGACCTTGTCTCTGATGTAAAGAAGGGAAGAGAAGAGAGGCAGTCTGAAGGTAGAGGTCGTACAGATAGGCTTGAGGTCCAGTCTGAAGGTCCAGATGTTCAGGAAGAAATTGTGGACTGGCCCCCGCCGTACGAGCCCCCTGTTGGGGAGATTTCTGTCATGGAGCCCGGGTCTGGTTCTGAGGTACTGGAGCTTCCGGATCTACCCCCTCCACCATTTTACTTATTGGGAGAGCTCACCCACAACCCACAGGCCCCAGAGCGTCAGTGTTTACAGGACAGGACTGAGGGGCCTCCATGTTCAGCGCCTTCACTGGTTGTAGAATCCCCCTCGAAGGCTCAACGTCCACCTCCACCTACGTCCCTGGACCTCATCTTGGAGGAACCCCCATCCTCCCGGCCCACTTTCCACCTAGCCAAACCGCCTCCCCGGATCCCACTTAAGCCCACCAAGTTTCCTGTGTCGCTGTGTGTGCCCCCAGTGGCCGGCGACCGCAGACCCTCCAACACCTCCCAGTACGACAACCTCTCCGAGGCCAGCGACGAGGAACGCTACATGGACCGGCTGCTGGAGGAGTCCATTGCCCTGCCGCGATGTCCATTGCTGGGCACATGCTCTCAGGAAAAGATGGGGATGTTTGGCCTGCAACCGCCGCCTGCGCCGGATGATGAAGACGCCTCGTCCTTGCGCTTCCTACCACCTCCCCCTGGGTTCCTCCTACCTGACACTTCCGCCAGCCCTCTGTTGGTCTCTCCGTCCCCCTCTCCACCTCCTCCTTTGCTTTTGGCTCTTCCGCAGGAACTGGACTATGAAGGTCAGGATGAGAGCTGGGTGGTAGACTCCATCGTGCTCCCGCCTCCCCCACCATGCTTTGCCGATAGATCGGCTCCTTTTGAGTGTAGCCCTCCTACCAACCAGCACACCAGACTCGGTAACTCCATGGACACACACCGAGCCACCGCCAACCAGGGCTGCTCCCAACCCCCCCTTCCCCTTGCTGAGAGGCTGTTCTCCGGGAGCCAGTCCAGACCGTTGCCTGGGGGGGCCCCCTCGCTGATATCCGGCCCGGACTTCTACCAAATGCACACCAGGAGCCATCAGCTGCCCAAATCTGTGACCTTTTAGCGTTGGGAATAGGTTGAGACGTGTTCCTCGGCTAGGAATGAGAAAAACCAAACACAACGGAGACTGCAGGGATTCACCCCCTTATCTTTTCTACGACACCATTTTGTAAGTGAGGAGAAACAGTCAGAAGGGGATCTGTTACTTGGGCACAGCTTCTTCTTTTTTTAGTTTTGTTGAAACTGTTTTGCCTCACAATGTTCCTATGTGTGTCAATATTACATTATCTGGTCCTTTCGTAATGTAGGAATCTGCTGTTACAGGAAAATGTACATTTAAAGAAACGACAGTGTCTTAACCATTGAGCAGTTTGACGTCCAACAAAAACATACATTTTTGTTGAATAAGGACTTTCCAGGTTGGCAGTCAGAAAAACTCCCCAAAACCCCAATGTATGTGGGCTGGGCACAGCTAATCAGTATCCTAGACCATGTGTTTTTGAAATTATTTAAAGGTTTTCATATACACACCGCTTAAATGTTTGGAAAAAGTCATGTTCAGGATTTTGTAAGGATGAATAGTTGTCCATTCCATAAAAATAGGTTAGATTCTGTACATAAACAAAATAAATGTGGGAATTGAAAAGCCATTTCGTGTATATAGTGACATATGCTTCATAGAGCAGCATGACTTAGGAGTCCCGTTACTTGTGGGTTAGAAGCAGCCTTGTGTTTGTGTGGAGTTTTTTGCTACTCTTTGTTGCGTTTTGTGAGAATTGTTGCATTTTCAAAACCAATATTTTTCATGTTATTATTACTAGTTTGTTTTGGTATCATTCCATGACATCACATAGAGGGGAAAGGTTCCGGTAGGTGACAATGATGGTCTGCAGTTTGAAACAGCCGATAGAAATGTAACATTGCTACATGACCCAGATTTACATAGTACACAAGTACATGGTAAAAAGTAATAACATAAAGTTGGCTGTTTTACTTACTCAGACATGAACTACTCAAAAAAATTTTATGTGATTAGTTGACTGAACAGAAAGGGTGGAGCTCACAGACCAACACAGAAATACATTTTTGTTCACATTCAAAATGTTTCATGTGTAGGTACAACCAAAAAACGTGGTCAAATGTCCTCTCAAGAGATTTAGTCCATTTGAAATGCAAGCTCCAACCTCCATTGAGTGAATCAATAACATTAAGTATTGCCTTTAGGACAGATTTGCCATTGTGTTTGAGTTAGTAAAACATCCAGTGTCTATCTGACCAATAATAATCATGAAAGTTTGGCTCCACCTAATGGAGAAATTAGAAGCTAATTGTTGAGATCTGTTTAGTATATCCAAATGTTGCCTACTCTAAACAAACAAGAAAATATATAAAGGGTTATTTTATAAAAGAAAAACATATGTTAGTCCATCGTGTGGGAATTCATCTTCTGATTATAAGGCAAAAAAGAGTGATGACGCAAAATGCACTTTTGATATTTAAAAACGTTGAGATGGCGTCAACAATGGACTAATGGGAAAAAATGTTGTGTAAAATATCCCTTACGGGTAAGTGGGGTAAAGTGTGGGACAGTGGGATATTATATTGTTAAGAGACATCAATGATTCATAATACGGGTAAGTGGGGTAAAGTTTGGGATATTATATTGTTAAGAGACATCAATGATTCATAATACGGGTAAGTGGGGTAAAGTTTGGGATATTATATTGTTAAGAGACATCAATGATTCATAATACGGGTAAGTGGGGTCCCGAATGTTGTTTTAGTCTTTTGCCAAAATGTACAAACGAACACTGCCTTGAGTTTAAAAACATTTGATGGTTTTTGCCTAAGTATTGTCTGAAGGATGTTTGCGCCAAGTAAAATTCAAGTGTTTGCTTGGGGTGAAGGGAAGAGAATGGGGAAACAGTCCATTTAGATAGAGGCTGTGGTTGTCTGGTAAAACCAACATTTAGAAAATATGTATTATAGAAGTGGAAGTTTAAGACATAATGTAACAAGGGAATAAAGTCCACATTATAAACGGCACTTTATTCCCAATGCAATATACAACTTTTGACCAGAAGGATATCCATTGTAGAGAATGTGCCATTTAGAACTCGGCCCAGTGTTTCTTTATATTTAGTCATTTAGCTAATATTCTTAACAAAAATGTATGAACATCAATCAATGCAATTCATGCATACTGGCCCCTGGTCAAATACAAAATTGTGACTTTCAAACACCATTCTAATAAATGAGCTAAACAGTTAATATCAATTTTTTACTGCTTCATTCAATTGCATCACAGCTGTTGCCGACATCTGTCTGATGTTCTAGTACTCTCACATTTAATTGTATAATTGTCCATGCTATGGTTTGGAGTATTTCATCCTTGGTTACTTTGCATTTGTTTAAAATACTATATACCATGTTCTGTGCTGTTTAATTTAGCTTGTTCAGATGTGATGGTTTGGGATTGACTTCAGATTTGCAAAACATCTTAAAGCATCAGGTGAACAGTATACTATCTGCTCAAACCGACCCCCTTATTAAAGCACATACTTTGATTAAATTTAAATGTTATATAAACCAAATGTCTTGTTTTTTTCTTCACCCCGTAGAAAAAAACCAGTTAAAGCAAAATCACACCAAAGAATATAGAATCCATACACAATTAATAAACATACAAATCACTTTAATATTTAACAGCCAGTTTTCTCCTGCAATTGTACTTGGGGTAGCTTCACTTGCAAAGTGGTAACTCCGACAAGTACCTTTTAAATGATTTTGCCTTTAACATAGCTAATACAATTAGCTAGCATGCTGTAAGAATATAGTCAGACTACCAACATTATCCAAACTGACATGGAAATTGTAAAAAACAGATTTTTTTATGTTTTGGATATAAAGGCACAACTTCCCATTAGTAATTCTGATTTAGTAGGTCCTTGGAGTTATATTTCCCCACTTCCTATACTGTATTTGAACCAAGCAGTACAGCCATTAAGATCAGGATGCAATCTGATCTCTCATTTCACTGTTGTCTCTGGTAGACATAACATAGTATATGTAAAATCTGAGTTGATTTTCTTATATGTAACTTGTGTGTCATTACAAAGGAATGCAAAAGCATAGGTTATGTTACACATTACTAGTCTTAGTGTTAAGATTAAGTTAAGTGTTCATTTCTACTGAGATTTCAATTTGGTTGTACTGCTAAACACGTTCAAAGCTGAGCTGACTGAAATACATTGTCAAAAACCTGTCATAATAACATTCAATGATTAAAAAATATAGTACCACTTCATAGAATATCAAGGAATGCAAGTTGGTTCATCGAACAACAATATGGTTTGTTTGCACTGATCAAATTCTGAAGCAAATCTACAATCTTTGCCTAACCAGTAGCTGGAATCAAACTTGCGTAGTTGGTAGCTCATAATGTAATTATAGTTTCTTGGTATAGCATGTTAAATATAGAAGGCACTCAAGTTATCTTTATAGTGTAACAGCATAAACCCACAGTACAGTGCTGTTATTAGGCCCACAATGTTATGTTCATTTCAGCACAAAATTGAAACAAAATGTTTTTCAAAAGGACATTAAACATTTGTTTCCCACCGGACAAGTCCAGTTTGTATTTGTTTCAGGGTGGTTTGTTCCATTGGATGACACAAAATCACAGCTTTGTCCCACCACCACAAAATCAACATACATTTAAACAATACACACCGTTTTCTCTGGTTTTGTGGATATAAAGTGCAAAGAGGAGGAATGTGTACATAAGAATGTCATAGCAATTATAATAGTAAATAAAAACAGATTTAGAGTAGATGTTGACATTCAGTTTTTGTCCTTCAGATGAGTCTAGGAATAATACACGTTCATAAATAGGCATTGGCATTCTTTAAAGTAACTTCAATAAACACTCAATCTAAGCGTGAGGTTTTCTGCTGGTGTAGGCTCTAAATACCAGCACATTGGATATGAAATCCCCCAATTTAAGGCTACCAAATGTATTAAGAGAATTCCCTTGTGTATAACCAGTATGATAAAACAGGTAGGCTTAATCAGAGTCAGTGAAACCGGCCAGGGAAATCTAATACTCTTCCCTGATCAGTCATCTGACGCCAGGTCAGGCTTGTGGGTGGGCCAGTCAACGGGTGAGGGTGCTGACTGGGCTGGGGGTCATATCCTGAGCTGTGCGAAGAGGGCACCAAGTGACACGATGCTCTCTCTCAATTTGGCTTCCTCTTCTTCTCCCAGGGTCACTCCCGCTAGACGAGTTGACCCCGATGCCCCCAGGATACAGGGTATGCTGAGGAACACTTCTGCACTGATACCACCCCAGCCCTGACACACACACACACACACACATTAACAACATGCATTATAATCTTAGTCATAGCAGCATTTGCGTACAGGAGCCACACCCCATCTTAAGCGCGGTGTTTACCTGTGCCAGTGTGGAGACAGAGTGAGCCTTATTCTGGTCCACTAGGATACTGTGGCTGATATCCGCGACAGACAGCCCCACAGACCAGGACCGCTGGCCATGGCCCTTTAGCATTTCAAACGCCCTTCATAAAACATGAAACTGGTCAACACCACGTTGGCTCCTTCATAGTGGTTTTTGCATTTCTGTTAATTAAATTGGTATTTTCCAGGGGTTGCAGTTCAGCCCTATAGCTGTTCTGGCCATGTCATGTTTTAGGCTTTGTGTGGGGCCCACGTAGTGTAGCAGCTGCTTTACCCACAGATAATACAGTTTGTGGTAAAAGTCTAACATGATTAGCTGATCCTAGGTAAGAGCCATGTCATGTGTCCCAGGCCAGAATATACAGGTGCATCGCAAAAAATAGAATATAGTGGTTTTTTTCCCCCCCCAGTAATTTAAATCAGAAAGTGACACAATATCATATATTCTAGATACATTACTTAAAGTGAAACATTTCAAGGCTTACAGCGCATGGAAATCTAAAAGTCCAGTACGGACAACCAGTCATTTGGTATTATTCAAATAATGTATAATACCAAATTGTCGACCTGACAAACGTTCTAATCAGCTAATGAACTCCAAACACCTGCAACAATTTCCTAAGTATAGTCATGTATGCACTCAATACTTGGTTGAGGATTCTTCTGCATCAAAATGTTCATGTGATCATAGATCAATGTTGCTGGTTGAAAGTCTTATGGCCAGGGGGAAAGAACTGTCTGGAAGTGCCCTGATGCTCTGGTAACAACTACCAGACCACAGTAGTGTGAGTAGACCATAGCCTGGGTGGCTGTAGTCTTTTATGATGTTCCATGCTTTCCTAAGGCATCTTGTGTGGTAGATGTCTTGCTCAGAGGGGAGATGGCTACTGATGAGGTGTTCCACTGACTTCACCACCCTCTGGAGGGACAGTAATACCATGGGCAGCAAACCAGTAGTTTTGGCACTGTGGGAATGGTGAAGCTCCCGAACGTCTTGAATCGTCTTTGCTTGACAATCCTCTCAAGGCTGAAGTCATCCCTGTTACTTGTGAACCTTTTCCAACCACACTCTTCCTCTCCAGTCAACTATCCATGAACATGTGTTGATACAACACTCTGCAAACAGCCAGCCCATTCAGCCATGACCTTCTGTGGCTTACCCTCCTGGTGGATGGTGTCAATGAGTGTCTTCTGGTCAGGTCAGCAGTCTTCCCCATGATTGTGGTGGTGTGTACTGAACCCGAATGAGAAATTGAAGACTCAGGGAGTAAATTAGCTGATTAGAGCTCGACATATTATAAAATATTTATTCAAATATTTTGAGATACTGGACTTTTGATTTCCATGAGCAGAAATCCGTAATCATCAAGATTTAAATGAAAAAGGCTTGAAATGTTTCACATGAATCTAGAATATATGAAGATGTCACTTTTCCAAGATATTCAAATGTTTTACTGTATTCAGTGCATTATTATGAAGGTAATCAAACACTGGAATTAGGAGGTTTCAGCAGTGTTATAAGAGGTGAAAATCTCCACCATGTGTTTCAAATTTGTTTTGTTGATATTTTTCATAAGTGACCATATAACTGAATATTGTAATAGAAAATGAAACAATATTTGAACAATTGTCTGTTGTGTTTGTTCTTTACCTGTCCAACAGAGGTTTAGTGAATTTGGATCTGGGAGCGATCTCAGGGTGTGGACTTCTAGCCCTTGACATCAGTATGTTACTCATCACTGGGACTGCCAAACAAAAGAGTGTCCCAAAAACCATTAATATCTACAGATGAGGCAGGCCCAAAGCCATGAATGACGCATGTGCTCCACAAAGACCTCTTATGGAACACATGACTTATGTATGCACCTTACCCTTGTTGTCTGAGAGCTCCCCAATGACCCAGGCCTGCTTGTGAGTGTTCAGTCTAATGTCCAGGACGTGAGAGAGGCGCTCAGATTCCAGGTTACATCCCACCCCTATCACCTGGGTAGGTGGCAGGCCGCTCTGTCGCCAAGCAACGTGTGTCATGATGTCCACTGTCAGGGGTTAAGGGGCAGAAAGAGAGGCAATGAGGGTAAGGGGGCAGGAAGAGAGGCAATGAGGGTAAGAGGGCAGGAAGAGAGGCAATGAGGGTAAGAGGGCAGAAAGAGAGGCAATGAGGGTAAGAGGGCAGAAAGAGAGGCAATGAGGGTAAGGGGGCAGGAAGAGAGGCAATGAGGGTAAGGGGGCAGGAAGAGAGGCAATGAGGGTAAGAGGGCAGAAAGAGAGGTAATGAGGGTAAGGGGGCAGAAAGAGATATAATGACAGATAAATGACATCAGCACAGAAATGTTTTGTGCTTTATAATTCATATAATGAATAATTAGACTAGATCAGGGGTGGACAAATATTTTGGCTCGGGGGCCACATCAGGATTTTGAAATGAAATGGAGGGCCACATTTGTTTTTGTAATTTGTTAATCATAATTGATTTGGAGGCCAGAAAAGGGCATTCCGTGGGCCGGATGGGACAGCCTCGTGGGCCGCATTTGGCCCTCGGGCCGTAGTTTGCCCACCCCTGGACTAGATGGTAGGTGTGTGTGGTTTGAACCTGGCTGAGAGGCAATGAGCAGCACAGCTTTGGGGCTCAGGCGAGCCATTAATGGGATAATGCCTCGGTACATATCCACGTTGGTCTGGACCACACTGGCGTAGGATTGTTCGTCACTCCACGCGTTCGCTGTCACCACAATCACTCTGGAGTCCGCAGATGACGACAGGTCTGTCATTGGGGGAGGGTAGAATTAACAGTTCAACATTTCTTTTTTTATTATTATTATAATTTATTATTATTATAATTTTTTTATCTATTACAAGCTTATCTATTACAAGCTTTTGACACTGTAGACCATGCAAAACTTTTGAGTGAGCTGTCATCAATAAGACTAGGACCGAATGCTTGGTCGTTGGGTTGATGACTACTGTATAAAAGGTTCTATACTGTGTCCATTATTGTTCACTTTCTACATAAACAATATCGGCAATGAGACGACACTCATGTACTACTGCATCGACGGCTGACATGATTTTAAGATACTACAAGGGTCTTTTTTAAAACAAATTGGTTTTAAATAAAGAAAATAATATTCCTTAGGTCTAAAAAGCTGGTTGAATAAACACGTCTGCTTAAATAGCTCTCGAAATATCTGCATATACTACAACATTAGGGAAGCAACTGTATTTTTTTTAAACATTCGGTACATCCCCTGCAGTTTAATACTCAACAGTGAACCACAGTGTTATGACATGCCGGTAATTCTCCTGTCATTTACAAAACTCGCTTACTGCTCTGCAGACTACACACACGTAGTAGATGCCGATCCACAGAACCAAATGCGTAGCTTGTGATGGGTTCTATTTTTGAGGGGCACAGAACCAAATGCGTGACTTGTGAAGGGTTCTAATGTTGAGGGGCACAGAACCAAATGCATAGCTTGTGAAGTAAACATATTGGATTCAGCGTTCAATACAAAAGTATTGACAAAAATATTTGTTAAATACCAATATGTCAATGGCAGTTGACGAAAACGAGACTAATTATCTTTGTGACAATAGTCAAATATAACTACCATTGTTATAAGGTAGGATTTTGGAACGACCTAGTGAACAGCTCTTTCGTAAAGAACTGCTATTTTAAATGTAAAGGTAAATTAATCTAAGTTCCTAGTAGATTTACCTTTAGAGATCTCCACCTTCGGTAAGCTGAAAATGTCCAGATCCATGGTACCACCTTTAGTGGAACTCTCTGCTACATCAATGAAGACTAGCTTATCCACTGTACCCTTTAAAACAAATAGAAGGCATTACAAAATGGAACTGCATTTGCAGTTATAAAGTACACCATTCTCAATTGACCAAATGTAAAACTTGAGCAAGCAGAGAGGAGAGCTGGGTAACATTTTTGTTGCTGTAACTCCGCTAACTTTCACCAGTTGGAAGTAAATTAAGGATATCCCTTTAATATGGCACCAATAGAAAGAAAACAGAAAAACATGAGGCCAACATTCTGGAAAGTGATCAAAACACTTCACTTTTCCCACATTTTGTTAGGTTACAGCCTTATTCCAAAATGGAATCAATAATTGTTTCCCCCGCAAAATTCTACACACAATATCCCATAATGCCTCAATACTTTGCTCAATACTTTGTTGAAGCACCTTACAGCAATTACAAGACCTCAAGTCTTTTTGTGTATGACGCTACAAGGTTGGTACACCCATTTTTGGTCAGTTTCTCCAATTCTTCTTTGCAGGACCTCTTAAGCTCCATCAGGTTGAACGGGGAGCATCGGTGCACAGACATTTTGTAACAGACTGGAAGCTTTAAAAGGAGGGTGGGGCTTGAAATCATTGTTCTTTCTATGTTAACCACGGTGCCCTGCAAGGAAACACCTGCAGTCAACATTACTTTGCACAAAGAGGGCTTCACAGACAAGGATCTTCCAGACCTGCAAGAGGAGAGGGTCCATTGTAACCGTGAACCAAGGCTTCAGGGCCCCCAACCAAGGGCCAGGAACGTCTCCTAAAGTGGATTCAGCTGCGGGACCGGGGCACCACCAGAGCAGAGCTTGTTCAGGATTGGTAGCAGGCAGGTGTGAGGTCATCTGTATGCGCAGTGAGGCGAAGACTTTTGGTGGATGGCCTGGTGTTAAGAAGGAGCTACTCAGGGACTGCAGAGGACTGGGGTACAGTCATTTTCTCTAATGAATTCCCTTTCCGATTGTTGGTGGCATCCGTAAAAACGCTTGTCCGGAAGAAGAAAAGGTCAGCATGATCATCAGTCCTGTGACAGTCCAACAATAAAGCATCTTGAGACCATTCATGTGTGGGGTTGCTTCTCAAGCAAGGGAGTGGGCTCACTCACAATTTTGCCTAAGAACACAGCCATAAATAAAGAATGGTATCAAAACATCCTCCGAGAGCAAATTCTCCCAACCATCAAAGAACAGTTTGGTGATGAACAATGCCTTTTCCAGCATGATTGAGCACCTTGCCAGAAGGAGCTCGGTGAACGAAAAATATACATTTTGAGTCCATGGCCAGGAAACTCTTAATCCCATTGAGAATGTGTGGTTAATCCTCAAGAGGCAGGTGGAGAAACATAAACCTGACAAACTACAAGCATTGATTATGCAAGAATAATGGAGGGGGGCGGGGAATGTAAAATATTTTTTTACATTGCATAAACAGTATTTGTTTGAACACACAATAGTGACACAATACGGCACCACCAATGTTGCCTATACAAGTTGTTTACTCAGATTTGTCAAAGTATTTTTATTGTCAAATACACAAAATGACAGTGTCGTTCTGAACAGTGAAGTTATTATGACATGGCACAAGGCGTATACGCAGTCGCATTAAGACTGAATTACGCAGTCATGCATCATCCTGCTTAAATGTATTTCAAGGTGAGTCCAAACTAGAGACTATTTGCCTAAAAATACAGGTAGTTAGCATTATACAACGATATGATACATTTAAAGAACTAAATAATCAGATTTGAGAAACGTGTTATCTCAGAAATGTGTTATCAATTACTTCACCTACTTGTGGTCCTGCATGATGCTTGAGGCACGGAGCCCTGCCTATAGTGATATTTATCGATATTAAACGATGTGACATAAAAACATTGCGATGTGATCATTCAGCCGTAGTACTACACAACCATTTCTATTTGTAAACCATTTCTATTGCATGCTATAATCAACATCACAGGTATAACATTTACCTGTAAAAAAAAAAAGTTGGTTTTACCTTTGCCAAAATGCTCATCACTGACGCCATTCCTAAGTCTCCACCACCAATGACTGTGACTTTCTTGATTGGTTGATTGTGGCCACCTATGGCAGGAGATCATGCAAATTGAAGCAAACAAAGCTTTTCTGTGACAATCATTTCTACACAATACACTGCTATTTGAATATAATGCCACTCAACACAAAAATAATTTATGTAGGAAAGCTGTCAATGCCATTGTTGGCGGACAATCTGGTGCATATAAAGTCTTGCACATTTGACCTTTCAATACACATTAATTTGACAAGCTGTATTTTCGCAGTACAGTGATTTTTTTTTACGTGTTTTATTTAAATTTTATTTGATCTTTAATGAGAATGTAGCATTGGATTTGAAAACCTGAGTAAACAAACATCGATCCGTTGATTACAGATATTTATTAATAAACAGTTATGCAACACTCAATACCCCTGTGTGAAAATTGTGTCCGCCCCAGAGACTCAAAAGCTGGTAACGCCACTTTTAGCAGCTATTACTGGAACTACTGTCTTCCTAAAGTAATTATTTTGCCTCTCACAATGCCATGTAGGAATGCTGTCCCACTCCTTCATGCAGAACGTATTTAATTGTAGTGTTTCAGATCATGGTCTTCCTACATGACCCAGAGCATTTTAGCTAACAGACCGATGGGCAGACATTCTCCTGTAGAGTTCTGATATCAAGCAGAATTCATGGTACCTTCAATGCTAGCATGTTGTCCAGGTCCTGATGAAGTAAACATCCCCAAACCACCTGTACCTTGCTTGACCGTTGTTATGAGGTTCTTACTGTGGAATGCATTTTCACTATGTTTGGGGCATGTTTCCCAAAAAGTTACACTTGACTCATCTGACCATAGAAAATTGCTCCAGAACTCTTGAGGTGGGTCCCGAGGCATTTTGGCATAGTCGAGATGAGCATTTTTGTTCCTCTTACTGAGAAGTTTGTTCTGTCTTGGTTCTCTATCATGAATCCCATTTTTGTGTTTTTGATGGTGGAGTCAGGCTAACTTTTGCCGATGAAAGAGGCAAAAGGTTTTTTGATACTGCCTGGATGATTTTAAAGCTCATTCCTGGAGAGATTTCGGAAAAAGGAGATCTTGACAGCCACTACTTGGACAATATCCAGTTCTGGAATGGCTTCATAAACCATTCCAGACAGATATGCAACAATAGTTTTCCAGAGGAATGTATTTTTATCATTACTGAAAACGTGCATTTGATTGAAATAGCCAACTGGGAATTATTAATATGGTCAGGTATTCAAACATTACAAGTAAAACCAAACACCTACACCTAATGTCATTTATTTTTATTTTATTATATTGCTAGAGACTACAAAATGTTGTGACAATGTAAACAATTTGCAACAATGCAGAATCTCAATCAGTGGGCAAATACTTTTTTATAGAATTGTATGTCTTTAACGCATTTCCAGACACAGATTCATCTTAATTCTGGACTGTAAAGCATATTGAGAGATGTTTTGGCAAGTAAGATAACTCAGCAACAGATTTTTCACCTTGCCGGCTCTGGAATATGATCAAGCATATTTCTGTTACAGTTTAGATGCTCTAACTAGGCTACCAGCCTCCTTTCAATTAGGATTCAGCACTGCTGAACCTCGTAATCAGTGGCCAGCAGACCAGCCCAAAAAAGTCTATAGACTAATCTATAAACCCACCTTCATTGATCTTCAGGTTTGACACAAAGGCCAGAAGCTCATTGGGGTCTTTGTTGTCATGTGTGGGCTTGGTGCTTAGTGGAGGCTCCTCCTCAAACTTGGAGATCATCTCAGCCAGAAGACTAACTACAGACGACCTGGGCTGTGGAGGGAGAGGAAGACAAACAGCTCAACGATGAGAGGATGTATCCATTCGCATCAACTCTCACAGATATCTCTGTCTAGTACAGCATTTTCTTACGTGGTCCCAGTTACTGAGGCCAGGAAGGTGAATACGGCCCTTGACGTCAACGTGCTTTCCCTCCCGGATGGCCATACTAGGGGTGGGCCGCAGCAAGCAGATAGGAGGGGTGAAGGGGAAGGAGTACAACAGCCACAGCAGAATAGGCAGGTTGTACAAATGGCCTGGGAGTGACGAAGCATGGAATAGAGATATTAGAAATAATAGAACCGTAAACCCAGCTAACGTTGGTTAGAATTTAAATTGATGTTTAACCTTATATCTTAAATTAGTGATGTACCAAAACATTCTATGCGCCATTTTCTTTTGTCATAGTTTGGATACATTCAGTTTGGTGCCACAGTGTTTCGTTTGTCTGACAAATTCACAGTGTTTGAAAAAGAAAACATTTTGTTTGAGTAATGAATACGCATTAAAGGTTAGAGATCATTTGTGGTGTGTAAAACCTGTGATGTACAGAGCAACTCAAGTAAAGTCAGTCATTGCTTTAAAACAGTTTAGATCACACTCACCCTCATATTTCACTGGAATGTTGCCAATCAACTTTATCAGATCCGTTTGTGTGCCATCACTGAAAGCTTAGAAGGAACAGTTGATTATGTTTAATATTGAGAGATTTTGACAGAAACGGGCAGTGCCTTTTATTGACTGGCATACTCCAGCAATGCTGCGCCATTTAGTGCCATGTGGGCAAAAACAGTATACATTTTTGGAAGTGTTAATATGCAATCATAACAAGAATATGTTTGAATTTCAGAAAAACATATTGATCAAACACGGGCACTTAATCCAAATAAGTATAGGCAGATGGTTCATACATGAACCATGTTGATTTGAATTTCAGGGATATACACATAACCATCTTATAATCTTAACAAGGCATTTTATATATATATATATATATATATATATATATCGTTACATATTTTCTTAGACATCAAGTGTCCCTTACTTTAACACATTTTTATTTCCCTACAAATAAATATAAAACAGATATTGAGTGAAATTAGTGCTGTAACTCTGAACATTTCTTTACTTGCACCCTATTTCTCCTATAAAAAAGGCCAAACAATACAATTGGTTAAAGATAATAGCATACCTAATGGACCCATACCATCCCTACAAGTTCTGAAATATGTACATAAAATGTTATATTATAGTTAAAATATTATAGAAAAAATACTAGACTAGCAGGGTGAAAAGCAATAACAGGGTGGAACTAACAACAATAATGAAGATACGATTTAAACAATGAAATACATTTTATTAACTTTTAAATCTCTGAAAGGGTTAAAGTACAATTATTTATAATTTACATTTTTAACGTGGGTAGGTAAAACATCATGAAAACATATGATTAAAATGTGAAACAACAAAGCAGCAGTTCAAGTCGGACATTTACATACACCTTTACATATACCTACGCCAAATACATTGGAACCCTGTTGTTCACAATTTCTGGCATTCAAATATTATTCCTGAGCTCAGTTAGCATCACCACTTTATTAAAAAAAATGTAAATGTCAGAATTATAGTAGAGAGACAGATTAATTTCAACTTTTAGCATTTCTTTAATCACCTTACCGGTGGGTCAAAAGTTTACATACACATTTAGTATTTGGTAGCACGGCCTTTAAATCGTTCAACTTGTGTCAAACGTCTCATGTTAATAATAACTAGAGATATTTAAACTAGGAATAAAATAATAAAGACATTTTTAATATTCAATTGCTTATATTTTATACAGAACTTAATGAATCGCACATGGAAACAAAACAAACATCTACTGAAAAATAGTGTTCAAAATCATTTTTCTTGCGTTTTTGAGATAAGTGAGATAAGTGAGACCTGCCTTTTAAGCAAATAAAAAAGTGATATTTAAAATGGCATCGCATTGCAGGAACAACCGGACTATTTCTAAGACCACGGCACGAGAAAGTTATCCTTTTGATGAGGCCAACTTACTATAGGTGTCAGCTACTGGTTTCATCTCAGGGAAAATCCTGTGAACTTTCTGCAGGTCCTCAATGGCAAGATCACGAAACTTATACTGATAATTAAAACAAATACAAAATGTTAGATTTAGCCAAGTTGGCAGTCTAGACAAAAATAAATCGCCAACTATTCCTAAGTAACTACCTAGCGAGGTAACTAGAATTTTCGAAATGGAAACCACTGAATTTAATTGAATCTTCACACGGTGTATTTACTTGCGACTTCCTTATTAGGTAGACTAACTAGCTCTAAACAAATAAGTCAAACAATATGTGTAAATAAGTACTTTATCTACCAGAAAATAGCTAGCAACATTACACTATATCTGGACATTTGAGCATATGAAGAAGGCAAACAGAAAAAGATACAACAAACCCTTGACAGAATCTTCTGTATTGCGTCCAGATTAAGATCCATGGGATCAACAATTATTGTAAAAAAATGTAATAATCAGGTTAATTCTGTTAACTTAATAAAACCACTACAACATCCAGGTGGAAGCAAAACATTAACTTCCGCGAAGTATAAGAAAAGGGGGCGTGGAGCCTGCAGAAAACAAAGGCTTCAAGTTCGCGTGTTTAGCTTCAAAATAAAAGTATTCAGATTTACGTGAACACAAAGCAGCTGGTGAGTAGGCGTTTGGATTCCAGTTTAGAGTGAATGAAAATATGTGAATTGACCATTAGCTTATTTTTGGTTGGGTAATAGAATTGTGGCTAAATAAGTAACTGTAAAATTCGCTGGGAAAGGGGTGTAAGGTTACATGCAAAACAAAACACACATCTAAAACTGACTTTACTTCAAACAAACCCTTAAGACTGACCATAAACTTTACTCACTCAAATGCATTGTTGGTTTGCAGGCCAGGATTATCTGTATAGCCTTTTGTAGACAATTTTGTATTTTTTTAATGAATGTAACATTCTTAATGAATGTAAAAATAAACATGTGTATAAACCTGACAGAACAATGTGTGTGAAGAAGTATCTTTATGGGGGATATTGTTTATTTGTTTACATTTCATATTGTAATCATCAAGAAACACATTTATTGTGTGTAAAGGCCTATTCCATAACTGCTGTTGAGAGAATGCCAAGAGTGTGCAAAGCTGTTCTCATAGCAAAGGTTGGCCACCTTCAAGCATCAAAATAGAAATGTACTTTGTTGTTTGTATTTGTTTAACACTTTTTGATTTTACATGATGGCATACGTAATATTGATGTCAAATCAAATCAAATCAAATTTATTTATACAGCCCTTTTTACAACAGCAGTTGTCACAAAGTGCCTTTACAAAAACACCCAGCCTAAAACCCCAGTGAGCACGCAACAAAAGGATTGAAGCACGGTGGCTAGGAAAAACTCCCTACGGGGCCGGAGTGTAGGAAGAAACCTAGAGAGGCACCAGGCTCAAAGGGGTGG